>RJWK010018582.1:0-33201 GCA_004363435.1 Platanista minor
AAAAAAAAAAAAAAAAAAAAAAAAAAAAAAAAAAAAAAAAAAAAAAAAAAAAAAAAAAAAAAAAAAAAAAAAAAAAAAAAAAAAAAAAAAAAAAAAAATAGCAGTTCCAAAATAAAAGAACAGAGGAACACCAGAGAAAGAAAATAATTACTAAAGCAAATAAGAGATTTTCCAGCAGATAAAGACATAAGTTTCCACACTGAAAGGACCTAACAAGAGCACACATGATGGATGGAAATAGACAACCTTGGTTATATTATCTTGAATTTTCAAAACACTAGAGACAAAGAATAATTTCCCTTAGCTTCCAGAGAAAGGGGAGAAAAAGTCACATACTCCTTTTTAGATCAGGGACTAAGTTGGCTTTATATTTCATAGCAGAAACACTAGAAATGTAAACAAAGATTATTTCAAATTTAGAATCCTATATCTAACCAAGCTAATACATGTAAGATTTATTATTCAAGGTACAATGCAAAAACCAGAATCCACCCCACTTAGTTTTTAGTTTTTTAGTTTTTGGTTTTTTTCGCGTTATGCGGGCCTCTCCCGCTGCGGAGCACAGGCTCCGGACGCGCAGGCTCAGCGGCTATAGCTCACGGGCCCAGCCCCGTGGGATCTTCCCGGACCGGGGCACGAACCCGCGTCCCCCGCATTGGCAGGCGGACTCTCAACCACTGCGCCACCAGGGAAGCCCCACCCCACTTACTTTTAAGACATATTGCAGGGTGTTAAATAAGTAAACAGACTCTAGGCCCATATTGCAGGGTGTTAAATAAGGAAACAGACTCTAGGTTGGGCATTCAGGAGTGAGTCTGAGAGCTTTGCTGGCAATCCAGGGCACCAAAGAGACTGCTGATTCCTCTGGTACCCAAAAGCCAGCACACTGAGGAGCTTCCATGAACAAAAGATACCTGTCCACAGGGATGCTTGCCAGCAAAGCTTGGCACCTTCCTCACTCACATCTTCAAAACCTGTGTGAATATCTCACTGGCACAAACTACACTGCTTCTGGGACCCTATTATGAGGAAATCTGGGCAATGTAGTTTCTAGCTTTCCAGACTGAAGCCACACCAAAAAAAAATTAAAATTAATGCTGAATGACAATTCACTATATCCACCACACGAAGTCTCAAAAATACATTTCCCAGGCACTGGAAGGGTACGTTTCATCAAAATATGAGATAAGCAAGAGACAGGAAACATATGATACAGGAAACAGGAGCCCCAAGATGGGCAAGAAGGAGAAACCAAATCAGGTTGAGCAAGTCCGGAGGCCCCAGGAAAGTCTTTTTCAGGAAGATAGAATAAATAAAAGAATGTGTCCACAGCCTTGATTTTTAATAGGCAACAAATTTGAGGCTGAATTTGTGACAAATACATAGAAAACCAAGCAAATGATAAAACATGACTACTCCTGGGAAAAAAAAGGTGAGCAGAAAAGGAAAGCTATCCAGGGTTAATTGTCTCAGCATATATTATCTGTCTTGGCGTATGTGATATGTCCTCGGAAAGGAAAGAGAGTTAACTCCTCTTCTTCCCTAGTGCTAAAACAGAAAAAACAATCAAGGAGTCGCAATAAATATGTGATTTAAGGCATGGAAGTAAATATTAAAAATCAACTAAAATTAGGTATGTGTATTTGCTTTAAGGAAAAAGCAGCAGGCAATTTCTGTCTTCTGTATCTAATCTTATACAATTATACAACTAGTTAAACTATGTACATTTATTTATCTGGTAAAAATTAAAACCAGCTTTGAGAGGAAGGTGGGGATTGAGAAATAGATTACAACTCTTTATATTGCTTCAGTCTTAAAATAAATCTGTTCTACAAAGGCATTCAAACATTTCCCAAACTATTCTCACAATCAATTCCTCTTCCAACCTTAGTTAGATCTGAAATAGCAAGGGCTCAAAGACTGGAAACAAGATGACAGATGATTCAGCAGCAGCTTTAAAAATGTTCACATGCTACTGACTTGTGAGAATTCATTAACCATTCAATAGATGGGGCTAACACACTGCAGAAAGTGACAACTAACTAAAATATTCCATTTTGTAAGTAATACACCTTTGAATTAAATTCTGTAGATTTTGTTAGATGGAAATTTGAGGTTAGACAACATATTACATAAATTCTGTTATTTTGTAAATACAGAAAATTTTTGCCTATAATTTAAAAAGCAAAGTATTATTATAGAATCTTAGGTAAAAAAAAAAAAAAAAAACTTTGGTGATTATCTAGTTGAACTTAGTGATTGTGTGTGTAGGAAAAGTATGGTCCTGAGAAGAAGCACTTGCCTGCCATAGAGCTTGGTATAGTGGCCAAAGTAAAGACCCAGATCTCCTGAAAGTCCAACAGCCCGAGCACATAGGCAATCAGCTTACACACAAGTACATATTGTCATTGGGCTAGACACTGGGTTTGAGAAAGTTATAAAGGTGAATGAAATGTAATTTCTGTCTTAAAAGGAGAAAACAATTTAATGAGAAAGGTAGATGTCCAAGGGAGTTAGCAAAGCTTAGGGCGAGTTAGCAAAGCTTAGGGCGGGAGGAGTGCTGATAGAAGAGGGGCTGCTATGTTTAGTGTGTAAGCTTCCAAATTAGAAATTAGTCATGGTTTCCTAGGAAATTCAGTCTTGGGAAGCATAGGCTGATTCCACTGGGATATAAAGCAGGAGAGTTGAATACATGGAAGGGCTGCCTTTAAATACTTTTATACTGAGAGACCCTATTTCAGCACTGAAATACATAAACTTCACAATGTTTAATAGCTAACAACATTTGATTAAAACAAGACTTATTTTACCTTTACCAAGATAATCTTTATCACCTAAGTAGGCAAACACTTTTTAAAGATTGATAATGCTTGATATTGATGAGCTTGCAGAGAAACCCCCTAATTCATATTCATTTACTATTGATGGGAATCTAAACTGGTCTAAACGTTGTCACTATAAAATTGTAAAATATGCATGCCATTGACTTATTATTTCAATTTCCAAAACTTATCTTAAGTATTGAGTTACATAAATGTGCAAAGTTATATTTACAGATATTTATTGTAGCATTATTTATAATAAAAAATATTTGAACCTAAATGCCTAACAATTGTGAATTGGATAAATAAATATTATATTAATCTCTCACCGAGCCGCTTGTCCATCATTTTATTTCCTAGGACCCATTCTTTACTCATCTACCTGGAAATAGCCAAAGAATTCTAGCAGCCACTTCACACGGTGACGGTACCCTCCTTCATCTAAGTTGATTGGACCGGGGGGGCCCCACTTGGCCCAAACTGGAGCTTTCCTTTGGAATTTAGACTCAAAACTGAGAGTAGAAAGTCAAAGTCTGTGCATGTGCAATTATAATGTGCATATTTGAGTTCTATTATTGTAAGTACTTTCTGCCCTGTGGGCTATATAGTCAAAGTAAGTCATTCTGCTGGGAAATGGGGTAGGCAGAGGATTACGAAGAAGATGTCTGTATAAAAGCCATGAGTGTGGAGTACAATATCACTCAAGTCCTTGCGTCCAGCTTGCTCTTAGGACCACAGCACTGTTCCCCTGTTCTTGATTATGTGAAACAGTGTTGTTTTGTTATAATATATTGATACTTTTGCATCAGTTGGCTCAAAATGTATTTTTCTAACTCTAAGTAAAATGAACCCTATTTTAAAATGTGTATCTCCCTGCAGTGCAGTACTATGCATCTATCAGATTATACTATAAACACACATACATTAAAATAGAAATATGTCCAAAATATGTTAGTGAGAAAAGCAAATATCAAAAGCCCATGTAAAGCATGGGCCCATTTATGTGAAAACAAAACAGTACATGTGTATGTGTGTATGTGTGTATGTGTGTGTGCACACGTGTGATTGTTTATCTACAGAGCAAAGTTTAGAAGGAATCATACCAACCTCCTAACGACGACTAACTCTCTGGAGTTGAAAAATGGCAAAAACTGTGAACCAAACAGAAATCCCTAGGGAAAATAATCTGAAAATGCCTAGGAAAATATCTAATGTGATATAGCAAATATAAATAATCAGAGCTTTCCAAAGATCTAAATTTTATTAAAAACATGCACCTACAATATAGAATGAATGTGGCTTATTTATTCCATCAACAGTGCTCACCCTCTTTAGTTACCACTTCAAGTGAGCCTATTGCTTATATCACTTTTAGTACCTCCTATCTGTGGGCAGTGCCTTATAGCCCAGAGAGTGGATTATTACCAATGACTAGAGAAATGGAAACACCACAAGCCAGATTCCAACATGTAATTATTCAGTTATGCTTCAAGGAATCCTTCCGACATATTTGGCAAGTCAAATATATTAATGAGCACTAGATTTGATGATGCAATTGCCCAGCTGTATAGGAAGCATCAGCCCTTCATAAGAATGTAATTATTGATGAAATCTCCAAAGTCAAGTTGGCAACTGGTCATGCTGATTTGATCTGAAAGCTCCCAAATATACAAGCATCTAAATGCCACATCAATCACATTCACTAGAAGAACTCCAGTGGGTCCATTAGAGACAACTGCTACCCTGAAGCCACTTGAAATAAGCAAAGTCCAATCTCCCCTTAACACCCATAACCCACCCTATGAAGGATCAATTTCTACACTCCATCACTGAGGCTCAGTCTGACTAACTAAATGCTGACCTACTCTCCTTCAAAGAAGGTCATTTGAGATGCCACATTGGTAAAGACATAGATCCAAGATCTTGTTCATGGAAAGGGGGGCAAAGAATTTAATTTAGAGATAAATATCTATCTGGAGATATATTTTGTTCATAGAAAGGGTGGCAAGGGATTGAATATTTTCATCAGATCTGATGAAGCTGTGCTTACATTACACATTATCATGTTGCCTGGAAACAAATCTGAAAATATTCAGCATGTACTTCTCTTGGATGTCATATCTCCATCCCTTGGTATTGAATTTACTGTGAGAATTCTGACTATCTTATCCTTTCCACCAAACCCCTGTCTTTCTAAGAGGATTATGAGATATATTATCATAGAAGATAATATATTTTTTATTAATGGAACTTTCCTTCCCTCATGTTTCTTTGTTGCCCCTACATTCTCCTAATATTCAGTCAGTAATGCTAATTTTCTATTCATACCACCTTCAAAGACACTCAGTTCTTGTGTAATTCTCTCCTCCAGTCAAGCCTGTGACATACTAAAGAAAACGTTTCCCCTGGATACTTGACCTCTTGTAGGAGGGTGAAATATATTGTTTCAGGAGAAAGTACTAAGATACAGAATCTGGATGAATCATCACCACTGTGGGTTCAGGAATTCTAGTACCCAAATATTCTGGGTTACTCATATGCTTTTAATTCAATCAAGGTATGCAGTAAACATGTGCCCTGCATGTAGAGCACACAAAATAAGCTGTCATTGGGTTCCATCCTTGCACCACATGATTTAAATCTTATATAAGGTCATTAAGTCATTTTACCATTTCTTAGCACAATAAACATTTCTCTTCATGAGCAGCATTTTCCAACTGTTTCAGCCCATGAAACATTTTCATTCTTTTAACTATTTGGAACACTTTTGGGGGGTCAGAAAAAGGGTAATGCTAAAAACAAACTCATCCATTTCTACATTTTCTTCCCACTAAAATATATATAGTAAATACCACTGTAAGATAACAACAATGAATTATCTTATGAGATTATGGAAATAATACATACTTGGAATCAGTGAATCTGGGTTTAAAACATGTTCTAACCAAGTGCCAACAAAGTGACAAGTCATTTCACTTCTCTGTGACAGTGAATTCATTCATTAATAAATAATAATAATAAATAATAAATGGATAACTTGACAGGGTACTTCATGCCAGACTCTGTCCTAAGCAATTTTCATTTATTAATTTATTTGATTCTCATTAAAACTTTATAAGTTATAATTTTTAAAACTTTATAAGTTATAATTTTTAAAATCTCACTGAAGATGAAGAATCTGAAGCACTGAAGGGTGAGTAACTTGGATACAGTCACACAGCTGTACATGGCATATCCAGGATTTGAACTCAGGAAGTATGATTCCAGAATCTACATGCTCAACACTACTATATATCACCTCTCTCAGAGTTCAAAATGGAGTTAGTGGTAAATTTTCAAAGACTTTTTCTAAGGTTTAAATGAGAAAGTATATCTAAAACACTCAAGACAAAAGGGCTTGGCAGAGTAGAAAATCAATAATATTAGTTGTCTTAAGGATTTGCAATTTGATGATATACAAAATTCCTCCCATTGTCCCTATTGGTTAACTTATATTTCCATCAGTCTCACTCAGTTAAAAAATAACAGAGAGGACTGGTTCGAATACCTAAATTAGTGGCTGCCCTTTACAGCTTTCATGTCTGAAAGTCACCTGCTCCTAATCTTGACTCCAGTGAAAGAACAGAAAAGATAAAGTTCCTAGTCAATAGTTATGACACTGAACCCCAGCAGGACCCTGCAGGGCACCAGGGAACGACACCCCCAACTCGTGTACCCACCCCTCTTGTTTGTAAAAAAGCATTAGCCTTCTAGGCCTTCCCTGAGTTCCAAAAAGAAAACTTTCATCCAAAAAGTGAAAAAATGCAGAAACAAAAGAAAACAGTCAAGCAAGGCAAAATAATAATAGTTTAGCCATAAAACAAAGTCAAGGACTTTTAGTTTCTCCTCAATGGCTGTAGATAATATCCTGAGCCATATCCTTGAGTTGTTTTGCAGATACTAAAACCCCCCACCAGGTGGAAGAAGTTAACTGCATGCTGATCACCAGCATGTAGACACCAGACCAGTTGGAACCATAAGTTTGATGATTGAGATTCCTGAAACATCACTCTGTTACCTCACCATCAACAAATCAGAGAATCAAATGTGCATGAGCTGATCACACACTTTGTGACCCTCTTCCTCATACTGTCTTTAAAAACCCTTCCCTAAAAGCCATTTGGGGACTTTAGGTCTTTTGAGCATGCGCGACCTTGCTTGGTGCCTTGAAATAAATGCTGTACTTTCCTTCACCACAGTTGTGGTGTCGGTAGATTGGCTTCGCTACACATCGGGTGAGCAGACTCAAGCTTGGTTTCATAACAACACCAAGCTGAGATATGCTAAATAATTTGCCTCCTTCCAATATCAAGGAAATGGTAGTGCCAGAATTTTTGCTTAGTTCTTCTGGCCTGAAGTGTTCACTACATAATTCTGCAAAAACCTCAACAGATGGCACTGAGACATAGAAGCTAGGTGACATGCAGCTTCTGAATGCAATAAAAGGCACTATCATACTACACTGTACAAATGTTAAGTAGTACGGTCTAATTTGTATTTCCCTGGAAATTGTAGTGCATAATGCACTTCTGACACAAATAATTAATAACAGTTCATAAAATCCTCATTGCCATAAAAGTTACAGTTTTTACCATCCTGTTGGATTAAGGAGCAAAACATGATTGAAATTGGGGTCAGTGTAGATGATGTGTCTACAACCATGATCGTTATATTTCTGTAAGTTAATTTGTACAAAATACAATAGAGGAAGAAAGAGTCTGGGTAACTAAACAAAGATCAAGAACTTGGTTTAATAGTTTATTTCTACACTTCAATGAAAAAAAATCTGTTGCCATGGAAATAAGCCATCCTTTGGAGAACAATTTGTTTCACTGGAAAAAGATACATTCTACAATTGGGAAATATTACAGAAGTTTTGTATTTCTATAGTTGACTAATTTAGCTGAATTTAAATAAAACCAAGATAACAGCTATGTTAAAGATACTTGAAAATAGTAAAAGAGTAGGTTGGGATTCCAGGAAAGGTGAAGGGACGCAGTACGGCATAGTGGTTTGACATCTGGGCACAAAACTACCTGTATTTAAACTGAGGCTTCATCAGTCATTTACTCTGTAACTTTAAAGGGGCTATTTAAACATTCTAGGTCTCAGATTCCTCACTGATAAAGTGGCAGTGAATGATAGATGTTCCTTTGAGTTATTCAGGTCATGGAGAGTTAATTCCATAATCTCCTATAAAATTCATAGGAAAGCGCTTCCCTGGTGGCGCAGTGCTTGAGAGTCCGCCTGCCGCTGCAGGGGACATGGGTTTGTGCCCCGGTCCGGGAAGATCCCACATGCCGAGGAGTGGCTGGGCCCGTGAGCCATGGCCGCTGAGCCTGCACGCCTGGAGCCTGTGATCCGCAACAGGAGAGGCCACAACAGTGAGAGGCCCGCGTACCGCAAAAAAAAAAAAAAAAAAAAAAAAAATTCATAGGAGAGTATAGGGAACATAAAAATTCTCAGTAAGTATCCGTTACTAGCAGGGTGACTTCATTTAAGTTTGAGAATAGTCAACTTCAATATATTGAAGAAGGAATGAGATCATCCAGGGAAAGTGTCTACAGTAAGAAAATGACCTAAGAGAGATTCTTGAATAATTCTGATATTAAAGGAATGCGTGATGGAAGTCAGGTCACATGAAGAGACTACTAACGAGGAATGTTCAGAAGCAGGGGAAAATATTGCAGAGGCCAGAGTCATGACAACCAGCTGTTTTAATAGCCAGCAAATGCTACAGAGATGCCAAGGCAAGCCCTGAACAATTCATTTTTCCACAGGATTTCTCTGAAGTCAGTGTATCTCCCGCTTTATTGGGGTGTAGTTTACATAAAATAAAATTCAGCCATTTTAAGTGTACAATCTGATGAGTTTTGGCAATTGTGTGTAGTCATATAACTGCTGTTAAAGGATAATTTTTAAATAGTAAATTCATGACTCTCATACAGGTGTAAAATGAACATTTGTCAAAGATTTTACTTAACTCGGTAATTAATGAGAGAAACAGAAAGATATTACCAGTTCAAAGGAGAATCAAAGACCAGACATATATATAAGCCCATCAGGAAAGTTGACATGAATTTACTAATAAATGCAAAAATGACAAAACTGGTAAATGACCAGAGGGCAGTAATAAATTACTTTCCACCATACAAAATTTGCATTTCCATGAGCAAGAATGATTTGCCTTATTAGTTTGCTACAAGTTACAGAGTTTGAAAAAATAGCTCAAAGAAAGTGAAAGGCACAAATCCCACATAATCCAATAACCCAGAAAGCCATGCTCTAAGCAATGCATAGTTTACTGTTGAAAAAATCCAGTAATCCCCCCACCCTGGAATTTATTTTTGTTCCAGCTTTACTGAGAGACAGTTTACATAAGACATTGCATAAGTTTAAGATGTACAATATGATGATTTTATATATACATATAAATCTTAAAAATTGTCTTCAATCAACAGTGTGACTTGATACAGGACATAGGGGTGTGGTCATTCAATTGATTATTGACCAGGTGAGGAAAAGCAAAACAGCCATTTGAGCCATTTTTCTGTTAGAATAAGTTTTAATTTCTTTTTCATAACATCTTTTGAGATATAATTCACATAATTTACAATTCATGCACTTAATGAATACACTTCAATGGTTTCTAGTAAATTCACAGAGTTATGCATTCACCACAATCAATTGTAGAACGTTTTATCATCCTAAAAGAAATCCCATACTCATTAATAGTCAATCTCCATTTCTCCCAACCCCTTCCAATCCCTAGGCAACCACTAATCCATTTTCTTGCTCTAATCTCTTGACTTCCCTATTCTGGACATTTCCTGCAAATAGAATCGTACAATATGTGGTCTTTTGTGACTGACTTCTTTCATTTAGCATATTTTTAAGGTTTATCCATGTAACAGCATGTGTCAATATTTCATTCTGTATTCTTGCTGAATAATATTCCATTGTATGGATATACCACTTTGATGTATCCATTCATCAGTTAATGAACATCTGTGTTCCCACTTTTTGTCTATTATGAATAATGGTATGACTATACATGTAAAAATTTTGTGTGGACATATGTTTTCCTTTCTCTTCTTATATAACTAAGAGTGAAACTGTTGAGTCATAAGGGTAACTTCTATGTCTAATCTTTTGAGTTGCTAGATAATTTTCCAAAGTAGCTTCACCATCTTACATTCCCACCAGCAAGTATATTTGCTCTGTGGAGCCACCAGCCTCCTCTTAATTACTCACCATCAAAATCCCCACTGCTTTTTCAGGATACCCCTAGGCTTGGATTTCCCCACATTCCATTTCAAATAAAGTCAGTTCCTTTAGGGGTAACCTTGGAGCTCTCTTATGGACTGCCTTTCTGAGCTTCTGCTCCAGAGCTGGGGAGCAAGGATGGCGGCCTGATTCTCTCTGAGTGACCCCTTTGCTTTAGGATCAGTCACTGGGCAGGGGTGGTAGCCTTCATTCTTCTAGGCTTCTATCTCTCAACATGGAACTTCCACCCTACCTGTGAGCTGTGGCAGGGGCGATTGAGGCCCCAGTGTTCCCAGCCTGCTGCACAACCCCACCTGGGATAGAGTCTCCCCACTGTGAGTGGGGACTCGGTGGAGGAAGGGAGTTCCTGACTCTTGGCCACACTGTCCTGGAATTTACCCTCTGCAACATGGAGGTGAGGGTGATGAGAAATACCAGTGGCCTGCCTTTCCTGGAGAGATTCCACAGTCTTGACTAGGAACTGGGAGCAGAGGAGCACCCATCTTCTTGGCCACACCTGTCCAGACTGGAGCCTCCATCACACCTAGCTTTGGTGGGATGGGGAAGGAAGGGTTTGGCTCAAGTGCCATAGACTATCACTCTTCTTGCAGAGATTTAGTAGATTTTCTTGAATAAGTATTTCTCCATTTTCTTTATGCACTTAGGACAATTCCCAGAGACTTTAAATTGTTGGCTTTTTAAAGTAAACCTCACCAGTTATGATTGTTTCCTTGGACACAGTCCACAGACCTCCTCACACTATCACTCTGGAAGTAGAATTTACCTTCAATTTTATTACATGTCAAGGATTATAGCCATAAGTTTGATTTTTAAATTGTATGTTCATACTGAGTCATTGGGTTTATCCTCTATAAATTCACAATTAAATTTAAGAATTATTTTTTGTATGAGTGATGTTAAACTGACCAAATCTTCTGTTTTTAACTGATTACACTTTTTGAAAATATTTAGCACTCTTAGGCATCAATGGGTGGTATATTCAAAGCTGAACTTTGAAGAGAACTTTCACTTAGTCCTATACCACATTTAATTATAAGTTTTAAAGGGTGACAGGAAGTTCAAATAACAGTTAATTTATTTAAGTGAAAAAAAACCTGTCTCTTCATGAAAGATATAGAAGAGCTTCTTCAAATTTCCTTTGGTCCCAAAGTGCTGTCAACATCACTCTGTAGTTTTCTAAGTCCTTTCAATTACAAAACCCAAATTAGCAGCAATTTAACACTAATAGCTTACTAATTAATGCACAACCTCCTGGGCATATTGTCTAGTCTATTCAAATAAACCTCAGCTGTGAAAAACATACCAGGGCCTATTTACCAAACTATCTTATTCTAAGGAATTCCTATCATCAAATAATACCATGCAAAACTGGCCCACTTACAAAATTCCTTTTTTCTATTTCCTTGGATTAGCCCTGCAATTATCCCCTAACGCTAATCATAGCTAAAATTTAAATTTTTTCTTGAAGTTTTCCCAATTCATCTGGTTGCATTTCTTCCTCAGCTCCTGGCATTCCTTTCTCTAAAGATAGTGTCATCAGATTGGCTTATCTTCACTGGAAAAATGTCTCCACATTTCAAAATGACACCTGTACAACTGGCTTCGAGCTCTAGATACCCCAATTTCAACTGACTGGTACACTAAGTCACATTAAGCTGTAAGTGGACAAAAAAGTTAATGTTTTACTCTTCTCAGGGTTATTTTTCTTTTATATATAGACCAGTTATTATATGCAAGGTACAAATGTAAAAAAAAGACTGATGGAGCTTCTGCTCTGAGCCAAGTAATATACTAAATGTTTGATTTACCTTATCTTTCTTAAAGCTCACAGAAACCTGTTAAGGTAGGTATGACTATTATTCTCATTTTATGTATGAGAAAACTGACTCTCAAAGAGCAAGATCACATAAACTAAAGAGAAGCCAATCCAGACTTGAACCCGCATCCATCCGTCCCCAAAGCCAGAGTTAATAACCCTTGTGCTACAAAAACAAGACAAAACAAAACCTTATATAAGAAGAACTTACTATGTCCCAAGCACTATGTTCAGTGTTTTATGCTTTGTCACAGTTTCTACTCATTGCAGCCCTATTGGGTAAGCACCACCATTTTCTAGATTTTAAAAGAAAGACACTAAGACTTTTTTTAATGTGCCCAAAGGCACACAACTTGGAAATGAGGGGAATTGGGATTTGAACTCAAATTGAGATAGAACAATTGGGGGACATATCAATAATCTGAAAAATTTAAAGAAAATATTTACAGAGAATATAAAAAATTATACTCATAATATTTATAAAATCCATTCATTTATTGAAAAAGCAAATACTGAGGGCCTATGAAGTGCTGATCTTTAGAGTAAGGGCAGAGAACAAGGTAGTGAACTCGAAACACTTCCTCTCTTTAAAATGTGTTTCAGTCTTCTGTGGAAAAGGACAGGCAGGTAAGCAGACAACAGTGCTGGTAGGATAAACCCAGAAGACCACCGGACAATAAAGGAGGAACGCCTAACCTAGAGTCAGCAGAGAAAATGCGTAGGTCAAAAGCTAAAAGACACGTAAGAGTCAGGCAGATGAAAATGGAAGAGGGAAGCTGTTCTACATGGAGAGTGTGAAGGCCTAGATGCAGGAGAGGATAAGACTCATTCTCAGAAACAGGGGGAGTTTAGGACGGCTACTGGAAAAGGATGAGAGGTAAGACTAGAAGAGAGCTCTGGATCCTAAAACACTTGGTAAGCCTTGGTAATGGACTGAAAAAGTGTCCTGAGAGGAATAGGGAGCCCCTGAAAGACTTTATGCAGAAGAATGACATAAGCAACTATACCTTTTAGAAAGAACACTCTGACTGCTAAGTGGAGAGTGTGTTGGACACTGACAAAGAGTGAAACTCTAGGCAGGGAAATCAATAAGGAAACTTTTCTAATAATCCATGAGGAACATAGTGATAGCATAAACCAAGGTGGTGGCAGTAGGCACTGGGATAAAGAAAGAATTATCTACCTTTTATTAATTTGTTGTTGTTGGTAATCTGGTCAGATATTACACATAATTAATGGATCTTTGACTAGGCATTTTTTTTTCATCATTAAAGGTGACTAGTCAATATACTGTAGCTAGTGAGAATATTTAGTGGAATTTTTATGTATATAAATCTTCTAAAAATTTTAGATAGCAGATGTCTTATTGATAAGTTAAGGAAGTTTTCTAGCAGTAATTTGAGTAATTCGAAGTACATCATTCATGTATTTAACCCAATAATTTTATATTCCAAATTGGGTTAAGCCAGGATTACTAGTCATATTAAAATCTATGACTAATAAAACTGAAGAACAAGAAGTCTTAAATGTTGTATGCAAGCCTTTGTCATGGTTATAAATTGAAAAGATTATTGGCTTACTAATACTTCTTAGAACATCTTGTTAGTTACTGTTAATTTCAATAAAACCTATGGAAATACCAGGCATTCATCGTAACTGACTCCATATAGTACTATAAAGCACAACATTTAATAACATAACAAGTTAGGTTCCCCAAGGGTGTCATTTGAGAAAGTAACCTAAGAAAAATGGATGTTAATTTACAATACAGTCAAGGTTGAAATATGCACCTAGAAGAGAATAATAGTTGATAAATAGCTTACTGTGCTGAAGATGCACTTTCTAATAATACTTTCTACTTGATTTCCTGCCTATAAATTCATTTGAGCTTTGTGATACAAGATAATGCCCATAAGAAAAAACATCTTGGTGTCTAACTTTTTCATTTTATTATATTCCACATTTTCCCACAGTGATTTAAGATTGCTTAAGCAGATAAAAAATAAGACAAAAAAAGAGTAAAGTTTGGGAAAATAAGCTAGATCTACTTGAGAGGCAGCCTGCTTAAGTTAGGCAGTGTTCACAACTTGATTCCAATACTTTCTAATTGTGTGACTTTGGACAATTATTTATCCTTTCTTGCCTCAGTTTCTTCATCTGTAAAATAGGAATAATAACAATACCTATAGCATAGGGTTATTGTGAGAATGAAATAGGATAACCCATATAAAATACATTTATAACTAATAGTAAGTACTTGATAAATATTAATGATAATGTTTTAAAAATACATATATGTGAACAAATCCTCCATACTCCAATGTTCACAAGCAGAATAAATCAATTGATAACAACTATTCTTTTACCCAAGAAAAAAGAGAATGTTATAGTGGAGCTCCTCCTAGAGAGAACCCAGTGTAATGGAATGGATAGCGTCCTCAACAACATCTTTACAGTAGACACAAAGATGGGGTGCTTTAAGGCTCTTTCTTATAAAGTCCATACACATAGACCAGCAAAGATACATCAAAATGTAACTCAGTTAAAAAAAATTCTACACTAGACCGATTTGGCATGATCCCAATGAATGTCTTAATAATGGCCTAACAAAACCAAAGAATACAATGTACTGTTTCTAGAGTAATGAACTGGATATTTTCCAGACAAATCTCCATTTTTCTTAGCATTTCTATATATTTGAAGGGTGTCCAAGAGCACTGGATTGGACCATATATTCTCTCATAACTGATGAGTAATCCTACGTTTAAAGGCTCTTGGAGATTATCTAAACTAGGAGAAAAGAATTGCCAGGAAGAGGTGACATACCTTTGCAACATTCTAGGGCAGAGTAATAAACAAGTCCCACAACTAGTCTATCTACAAAAAGGTAATGTCCTCAGCTCTGGCTTGGGAAATTGAGAGTTTACATATACAAATATTTCCAAACCTGAGTTCTGAGAACTGTTACATTGCACAGTAGCATATTAAAGTCTCTAAGCCATTGTCTGCATAATCTGTATTTATTAGTGCCAATTATGTGACAGGACCTGTATTAGGCCCTGAGAATATGATGGTGAACACTACAGACAAGATCACTACCCTCCAGAAGCTTACATGGCTGTGCTGGAGAGACATGAGGAGGTATTAGGTATTAGGAATACTCTTTTCTTCCCTCATCTTATAACTGATACTAAGTAAGACATAGGAGACAGGCAGCAGAAGATCAAAATGTCCAGCCCGTGTAGTTGCAAATGTTTGGTGAGGTCAGAAGCCTTGAAGGCCATGGAAAGGAATTTAAACTTCATTCTGCGTGCAATGAAAATGGATTGAAGGCTTTTAATTGGGGGACTAGCATTACATGATTTGAATTTTTTAAATGCCATAATGTGGCCTATAGGAATTTGGTAAAAATCAAGAGTGGAAGCAAGAAACCATTAAATGGATACCAAGAGTTGATCGCTCAGACTAGAGAAGCAGTGAGGAAGTGGAGGAGTAAATGGATTTGAATTTTTTTAAATGCAAACACATCTGATAAAAGAGCTTTTTGTTTGTTTGTTTGTTTTTTACAAAATGCCTCTTAGATGTCTGAAGTGGTTTGAGAAGACTTAGGAAGTGTTAATAGGAATGGCTCCTAAAACTCTATCCATTCACATCCTTGACAATCAGAAACAGGTAGGAAGGACTGTTCTTGTTACCACACACCACAGACTCATCAAAAATAAATGGCCTATTCTTAAAATTAGAAGTTAGGCAGCCTGATATAACTTCAAGCCCCACTGGGATAAAAAGATGGGAAAGATGGGTAGATGGGTGAGATAAGGATACTCAGACTTCTAAGATCTATGGTGAGCTACAGCAGAACCATTAAAAGGCAAAGCAAGAAAAAGAGAAAAAATAATGTGAAGGATGTGCTGAAGCAGAGTTTCAAGCAATAAATAAGATTCACTGGATGCCCAGACAGAACAGCAGTAGAGCATGCCAGGTGTGCAGTAATCAGAGACCAACTGGCTTGTTTGTATTGAAGAATCTATTTAAAAGGAAGACAGACTCTGTAATAGTGGCTGAAATCATAAGGAAAATGATTGCCATTTGTGTCTACAATGTGCCCAGAAGGAGGCGACTATTGAGAATTTGCTACTTCTTTTTTCAGTCAAACATACAAATAGCAGTCACTGAATATTAACATCACCTTTGTGTTTTATGCCCAGGAAAGAAAAATAATGGTAAAAGCTTACTGACTTTTAAAATATTTCATCTCACATATGATCTCACCTAATCCTCAAATATTCCAGTCCCTATTAACATATCAAGCTTTCCCCACCAAAAAATGGCTGGATGTCTTGATTGACAGGGCTCATGTGTCTTAGGGAAAATGCTTATAGCCCATCTGTTCAGAGACGGTTACTTAGTTGAAGTCCCAGCAAATACTGTTTCTTAGTCACCTAATCATGCCATCTCAGCTAAGATTTCATCTTTTAACCATTTCAGCTGTCCTTTTTTTTTTTTTCCGGTACGCGGGCCTCTCACTGCTGTGGCCTCTCCTGCAGTGGAGCACAGGCTCCGGATGCACAGGCTCAGCGGCCATGGCTCACGGGCCCAGCCGCTCCGCGGCATGTGGGATCTTCCTGGACCGGGGCACGAACCTGTGTCCCCTGCATCGCAGGCAGACTCTCAACCACTGCACCACCAGGGACGCCCTTTGGTCAGTTTTTAAAGACTTTTCTGACTTTTCTAATCAACTGTCTAAACTGTGCCTCATTGCAGATTACTGGACAAGTATGGAGAACAAAACTATGGGAGGGGTTTCCAGTTCTGCATCATCAATGAAAAATTTCAACTGTATGTTACAATTCCAGACTACACTCAAAACGAACCACTCGACATGGTTATTAGTATCCTTGAACCCCAAAATGCACTTCTACTCAAATTCTCATAAATCAATATTAAGGTGAAAGCAAATGAACCCCAGTAGCCACCAAAATTGTAAACAGTGAAAAATTTTAAAATATATATTGTTAACTCAAAACAAACAAATGCTTCTAGAAGCATCAAAAAATAAGTCAATCTCTAAAAAAGTCATTTTTATTTTCAATTTGATATTTTACAAAAGAACTGGATAGAGATGATCGATCAAATATAAAAATTCTAAATGGTAACATGTGTTTCTGTCATGATATTGGTGTCAATGAAACAGCTAATTCATGAGGTCTGCAGTGAGGCAGAACACATCTAGTTTATACACAATGTACTGGATATTGCTATGGAATTTGTAATTTGTGTGCTAACTCACACATCATTGTCATCTTCCTCAATTGAAACATCTCCAAAATTTCCACTGATTCTGAATCACTCCAAAATTAATTCACAACTCAAGAAATATCCATATCATACAAGTTCTTAAATGTTCTCTACCAAAAAAAAAAAAAATCAATTCAAATGTGTTACTCTCACCAGGCATAACACATGCCCACTAATGAATGTATTTAAAGAAAAAAAATACAGCAAAATTAAATAAATTGAAACTGTAAGATAGTTATGGAGAAGGCCTCCCTTTGCAAATATAACATATTCCAATGAATAATATCCAATCTGAATTGTTTTAATCTTGTGCATTGACTTAAAGAATCAAAATTATATGGATAAGTTGTAGAGAACTCTGATTTCAAAGTTCAGTGTTTACCAATAGAGTTCTAGGAATTTTGTATGATTACCATGCATATAATATGTACTTTAGTAAACAGAGACGAAAGTTTGGAATATTCTGAGTAAACAGTATCAGAAACAGTATCAGAAATATCTAAGGGACACAGTTAATTATTTACACTCTATTTAGCTCTCTATTTAGCTCTTTTCTACAGGCAAACTGTTTTTTCACATGTGAAGAGTCAGTTGGTAAACTGAGTCAAGAAAGGAAAAACCAGATTGATGAAGTATAAAGAGGTGAATAGAAAAGCACTGCAA
This sequence comes from Platanista minor, assembly GCA_004363435.1. Taxonomy (NCBI): domain Eukaryota; kingdom Metazoa; phylum Chordata; class Mammalia; order Artiodactyla; family Platanistidae; genus Platanista; species Platanista minor. Next base: position 17,926 of record RJWK010018582.1, read on the forward strand.
AGACATTTTGGAAACATCAGAACTTTTTTGCAATTTAGGAGGTAAAATCATTAGCTGGAAGCTAGAAAGGAGATCATTTAGAGTACTCTGCCATTGAGAAGGCTGACCAAAATTATCAAAGACAATAATTTGAGCTTTTTATGGATTCTTCTGGAAACCTTTCAAGGTTGCTGTAGAACATAAATGACAGGCTGTTTACATTATGTATGCTGATGTCCATCCATGAGGACCTACACCATCTCAATAGTTACCACAAGAAAGCAATGTAATTCTACAGTACATTTAAAATATATGCATAGGTATTGATATATTTAGCTCTTCTGTTTAATGTGTCATCCCTTTGCAATGGTAATATAAAACATGATCAAAAATTCAAATGCCTAATGTATGTACATATTTCATATACTGATAGTAGTATTTTGTGTGTGTGTGTGTGTGTGTGTGTATTTCTGGTACATGACATTTTTTGCAGTCAACCCAAGGCATCTATCCATCTGGAGGGTTGTGAGAAGACAAATAATTAGTTCTGCCTCTGTCATAGACACCATGGTTAAGCTGTAAAGCTTCCTTCCCTAGGACCTAAGGAATTTGTATCTAGAGCAGTGTTTCTCATAAAAGAACTACTATCATTTTTGGAATGGCAATTCTTTATTGCCTATAGTTAAAACATATTTAGTGTGTCTGACTCCTAGGTAGTAACTGTCAATATTCTCCAGTCACTGTGACAGATAAGAGCCTCCACACGCCCATGACCACATTTCCATATGTCCCTTTAAGGAGGAAGTACTAGCACTGATTGAGAACCAATGACTTAGAAATAGGGGGGAAAACATGAATAATTATAAAGAAAAAATGGGGGAGGGGAGAGATAGAAACATCAGTGGATCAGCTTCAGGGTTCTCATACCTCCATAAATACAACACGCAAGGATGACAAACCTCAGCGGGTGCAGGAGGGGCACTTAGAAACTTCCAGCAGGTATGGGAAAGCCCAGGGACATGTGTTAACACTTCACCATTCCTTTTCATGAAAAGCTGCAAGCTCTAGGAGGTGCCCCACGCCCAGCCACTTCTAACTTGGGGCAGGTGTGATTATGCGGAAATAAGTAGAAGATTAGAGAGAGATAAATGTCAGATTATAGATAGGTAAAGTGTGAACCAACAGTGGCTCCGTGCCCTGCTTGAGGAGAGACAGAGTCGAAAGGCTTGAGAGGCCTGTTTAACCATTTATAACCTGAGGGCAAAGAGAAAGAGAAAAATGAGGAGGAACTAGAGACCGGAAGCAAACAACCAAACAATGGCCTCTAGCCGTTCACATCTATGTACACCCCAGAAATCATTAGTCCAGGAAGCCCTCCTACTAGCCAGGGCTGATTCAACTGGTATCATCTAAACTATAAAGGAGCATCTTATCTTCCCGGGCCATACCTTGCTCATCTGGAGTGAGGCATAAAAGATGTCAAACATTCGAGAGACTAGGCATTTTTACTCCAAAAGACTACATGTTACCTTAAAGAATTAAATTATTGCATTATATTATATTTACTTGATTAAACTAAAAAGTAGGGTTCACCTAATATCCAATGTGATGGAATTTATAAGAAACAGCTGATCAGTTGGAACCAAAATTACATTTTCTCTGCACATCTGACAACATTTCTATGATCACGTTTCTGTGTCAGTGAGTGTATGTGTGTGTGTAATATCTATGTTTAGGATATGTGTGTGTTTATCTCTGTACAGTGTATATTAGGTACAGGAAATTTTTTGATGAAACCTTGAAAAACAAAATATAAAAGTCCTATACTTCTCTAATTCCTGAACAATGTAAACATAAATCCTGTCTTTAAGTTGGCAAAATACATATATTCCTTAGAACAAAAGTTTTCAAAATGTGGCCTATACACCCCTAGGATTTTATGGGACCTTTTTAGTGGTCCTTGAATTAAAAAATTATTTTCTTAATAACAAGACAATATTTGTATTTTCCACCACATTTACGTTTGCGCTAATGGTATAAAAGTAACAGGTGTGCTTATGTTTTTAGCGCACCTCAGAGTGGTGGCACCAAACTGTACTAGTTGTCTTCATAGTTTTCACACATTTGCGGGGGTAGGGGGAAAGATGGTTTTACTTAACAATATCCTGGATGAGCAATAATAAAAGTTATGTTTTATTAAAATATTAATTGTATTCAATCTCATCGCTTGGGTACCTGTCTTTCTCATGTTTTATTTGACTAAATGGGAAGTGAACTGAAGCTTTCTGCAGCCTGCTTCAGTACCATGGACATCTCAAGGACAAGCACTTGGGTAATTATTTTGAGTTACAAGCTGAACTAGCCACTTTTTTTCTCATGAATCCCCGTGTTTACTTGAAAATCTGACTGATAGACAAATTGGTTATTCAGATGTTTGCGAATAATTTCTTAAAAATGAATGAATGGATGCTGCTACTATCAAGGAAATCTGACAATATTTGTTACAGATGATAAAATATGAGTTTACAAGCAAAAATTGGAATTTTGGAAAGCTTACTTGTACCACCATAAGTTTGATAACTTCCCTATACTTAAAAAATTTTTCTGATGAAATTGGTGGTGATATTAACAAAAGAGATTTTTTATGTTGTTTAACTAGATGTTTTACTTTTGGGAGATATACAAAACTAAGAAACCAACATTTTCCAAATGAACAATGCAGGACATAACAAAGTCATTCATGGATTAAAAAAATCCATTCCAAGGGCAAGATAGACCAATGGGTTTTAATATAACTGAATATGAAAAGCTCCTCGACACAGTTTCAGATTCCACTTTGGAACTAACCTGTTAAGTTTTAGTGTAGCACAGAAGAATATACAAAATTATATTCAAAAGCTATTAAATGTCCCACTTTTTTCCAACTACCTATCTGACACTGGATTTTCTTCATTAACTTCAACAAAAATTTCAAATTGCAACAGTTTGAATGCAGAAGCAGATATGAAGATCTGGCTGTCTTTTATTAATCCAGATATGAAAAATTGGAAAACGCTGTCATTATTCTCACGAATTATGTTGTTTTGAAAAATATCCTTATTATCAAAAAAGCGTATTCTTTTGTTAACACATATTGGGCTTGAGACTGTTTTTTTTAATTGATTTAATAAATATTAAAAAAATTTTCTGTTTTAATTTCAATATAATAAATGTCAATAGATATAACCCATATCACCAAGAGATGTCTGGGGTCCTCAATAATTTTTAAGAGTGTAGAGGGGTCCCAAAACTGTTTCCTTGAAGCATGGGTCAGTCACCTTCCATCACAGTTATATTTGAAAACCTGGAAATTTGAAAACAAATATTTTAATAGTGTCCCTTATCCAGTACTTATATAAGTGATCGCCACCAATTCACTGGAGAGAGGCCCATTCACTCTGTGACTCTTACTGCCCCAGGGACAGATTCTCATTCAAATCAGAGATTAAAGTAGATCATCATTTCTCCAGTGATCTTGCCTCCAACTGCAGGTGAAGTTTGTTTGCCCACGTTCACAACATTGAAAGAGGCCATGCGCTCGTCTATCAGGGTCTTATTCTAGCCCCTATCTGTACCTATTCAAGCAAATACATAAAAACTTGATCTTTATTTTACTTTTAGTCGCTCAATAAATATTTTACACAGACCTTTGTTGCCAGTTGGTAATGCTATTAACACAACAAAAATGAAACAAGCCAAAAATTAACTGCACATAGTCTTTTTTTAATTAATGCTGAAAGATATTTGTGATATTTTCCTATTTATTGAGCAGTATCAAATGAGGAAACAATTCTAGTATATTTTTAGCTTAATTTTTTTAAAACTTAAATTTAAATACTTGTTCTACAGACATATGTAAACATATCTCATCCATAAAGCTGCTTAGCATTCTCAAAGCTTCCATATAATCAGTAATTATCTATTCTGATTTTTTGATAAGCTTCTGCTACCAAAAGCAAAACATATGTGGCCTAGCATCATGTAAATATTGAATGTATATTGCTAACTTAATGTTTTCCCAAATTAATCTTAAAATTCCTGTTTTATTTTTCTTCTTTTACAAATTCTTTAATTGAGACATTGTCATTTAAAATATCATATAACTGGTACTGAACTGGATATTTCTCACTGCTGCCATGAAAATAAAACAGTCCTGGTTACTAAAATGGATAAATTTGACTTCACAGAATTTTTTTTAAAAAAGCAGGCCCAGGACAAGTTTGCTATGCTTTGACTTCCCATTTGGTTTAGATTTCCCAGAAAGCTGTTTGTGGGAGAACTAGGAGGCCAGGTCTATAATTGAGCTGTCAATCAGATGCAATGGTGTAAGAAGATGCCATATGGCTCACTGATATTTTTCATGTTGAAAAAAATAACAAATTTTTATATGCAGGTCCCACCAATATAATTACACTGTGTAGAGAAAATATACTCCGGAATATATGCAGCGATGCAGGGCTCTTTTTTCAAATCAATCAAATTAATTTATACTGATTAAAAACCCATTTTTCTATTCTTTTGAACCAGCAAAAAAAGTATAAGCAGATCATAGAGTTAAGGGTAAAAAGCAGTGATTTTTTTTTTTAACTCAAACAGTATTGCGTTTATCCCATTTGTGTGCAATGGATTTCATATATAAAATATTTATTTAAATTAATGTTGTTCCTATGTGCTTAAACTGAGATTAGAATAATAGGTATTCTATACAGCATTGCAATCCAGTTAACAAAACTACTTTGGCACAGATTTCAGCATATGTGTCCTAAAAAATTACTTCATATTTTCTTTAATTAGATCATGTTTAAAATGCCATGAGGATGCTATTTAAAGGAACTACACTATATAAGTAAGAACCACTTCGAAAGAAAAATTGCCTTTCCCCTTACTTATCTCTACTATTCTCCTTACATTGCTTCTGATTTTTCACTACTTTTCTTGTTAAGAGTAATAATAATGTTATCCACTGACATAGAAATCATTGTAAACTTTCCTTACTCTTAGTTTTTCATGTGTGTGTATTCACATACATAATATAAATGATGTATATGATATACAATATATATATTCTATCTGTGTATACATACAAACATCTCCCCTGAAGCTGAGAAAATTACATTTCTAAAATACTTACTGAGTGAAAAACTTTTCAATTTTGAGTTGATTCCAGGAAAATTAAGAAAATGCAACATAAAACACTTTATAACATATATGGATTTCAAAGATTACCTGTCTTCCAACTACAGGATGGAATTCAAGTTTACTGAGTTCCTTGATAATGAAAGAAAGCACTAAATAGAATAAGGATAAGCCTAAATACAATTTTACTTCTAATATTAATAAATTGCATATACTCGATGAGAAACAGTTTTTAATGGTCTGTATGACTCTACCTCTCTGTCATCATAAGGTAATTCAATAGAGCTGGGTAAAAAGACTTTAATTGGGATTTTCAAATTCAATATTAGGTTCACTTAACAGTGTACAGAACATGATGAGCAGAGCACTTGCCTTGCTTTTGCTCCACTGCTTTTAAATCTTGTTTATAAAGTTTAATTTCAGTGTAATTATAGGAGTTAATCCAGTGAACAATAAGTACCTGATTCTACATATTTTCTTGGTAACTCAGGAAAAATGTGACTATATCTTTTGCATATCATAAGGGCATAGTGAGAATTATTTAATGACAAATCCAGTTGACTATTGACTTTATGATGGTTACAAGAAAGATTCAATTTATTAAAATGTGAAGTCACAGGCAATGTGTTGGTCATGGTATATGAAGTATGGTCATCGATCAATTATTTGAAGCATAGAATAGAAATTTTCTCCTTATAATATTATTTTTAAAGAGAAGAGCATTTCTAACAGTGATTTCTCATCATCACATTATTTTCATATTAATGCCCTTTGAAGGCTTTGAATCAAACAAATGTGTTCAAGCCTATACTGACTATCAGTATGACACTTGAGAAGTTATTAAAATGCTGTGATCCTGGTTTCTCATCTGTAAATTAAGGATGATAATAATACTCTCCTCATAGGGTTCTGTGAATTATAAATGAAATGAGACACTTAACATGACACTTATCACACAGTAAGTGCTCAGTAAGGGGGATTAGAAAAATATTCCTGCAACATTTTGATAATAATAAAAGTGACAACAAGAATAATGACACTGCATTAAACATTTACATGGATTATCTCATTTAATTTTAAAACAACAACATAAGGTAAGTACTACTGTCACTCCTACTTTACAGATGAGGAAAATGAGACGTAGAAGTTTCAAGAAACGTGTTGAGGTCACACAGCTAATAAAAAACAGAGCAGGGCTTCCCTGGCGGCGCAGTGGTTGAGAGTCCGCCTGCCAATGCAGGGGACACGGGTTCGTGCCCCGGTCTGGGAAGATCCCACATGCCGCGGAGCGACTGCGCCCGTGAGCCATGGCCGCTGAGCCTGCGCATCCGGATCCTGTGCTCCGCAACGGGAGAGGCCACAGCAGTGAGAGGCCCGCGTACCGAAAAAAAAATAAAAAAATAAAAGACAGAGCAGAGGTTGAATAAGTAAAGGTAGCATCTATTATTATCATATTACTATCATCATCACCATCATCAACCCATCCTGTGATCTCTGTAGCAGACTAGGCTATAAAAATGAGTTCTTGGGTACTTCCAAAGACAATTGCCTCCCCTTGGAAGGAATCCAGAACAAGCCCACATTAAGCTAAATTCTGCATTAGAGTGGGCTGTTATACAGTTGGGAGGATTTATTCCAAGCACCTAGAAGGCACATGAAAGATGAATAGAATTTGTCAGATTTTCCTTTACCTTTAAACATATTCCAATGCAGTGAAAGGAAAGACGATAAAGTCATTTTGTCCTTACACAAAGGCATTTTAAACATCATTACAATTAACTCATCTGGCTGTCAGTCCCTAGGTAATGAAACACAGGGTCAAAGATAGGCATGCACACCTCGCATGAAATATGGTCTGCATTGTTAATGAATGATAAATTAAAGGGGTTTTAGTGTGAGTCTACAGTGATGTGGTTGAAAATGAAATGGTTGAAAATGAAAATGTAGAGTTTACTCAAGTGGAAGTCTATAAATTGCTTTATTCAAAATTTTTCAGTCATTATACGCCCCCTGTCTATTTAATTATTTAAAATAAATGTAAAGTTGCAGTATTGGGCATATAAATTAATAAGAAATGTACATTTTCCTTTAAAAATATTTCAATGACATAATCATATATGTAAAATCATTTTAAAACATTCATATAAAAGATGAGAATTAATAATTTCAAAGAAACATATTATATTATTTAAATAAATCACAGAATAATGGAATACAATAATAATATAAATACATTTGCATTACTCTTTCAAAAACCTGAATAAAATGTTCTAGGTTTTTAATAATAGAAAATTTGAACGTGCTTCAAATGACTTTTAACTTTTACTTTCATAATTATCTTCGTTAGAGTCAATTTAAGGTATCTTGTGATTTTTCTTTTAACCCAATTTAAAAACATGACTGTTAAGAATGCATGCTGTTCATTAATAAATTTGGAAATATTCATAAAAATTGGAAAAATTAAAAATACAAGTTGTACTTGGGGATTCAACATTCATATCGATATTTTGAAGACCTGGTAGATAAAGCCAAACACCAGTAGCACACTTCATCACAAGACTGTTAATGGAAAATCACCTGAATATGACATCTGATGACTAGGGAAATATACCCAAAGCCATTAGATTGTCGAGTTTTCCTGTCTCAGTACTGTGCTACCTCCTACATGACAATCACATTCCTCCCATGCTAAGTAGGAATGAGATCGAAAGCAAGACCTCACCATCCCCAACTACTTATCAGCAATTCTTCTTTCATTTCTTGGCATACTTCAGGGTATATCTCAGGTCAAGATCAGGCACCAGGAAGGATTCCCTTTGGATGGATTTATTTCCCCCCTAATTTGTCATATGTTTTTCAGTGAGCTCTCTGACTCAAACCTGGACAATCAATGAGTGAGCAGAGAAGCAGATTAAAGGGAACAGGACAGGGAAGAAGGCAGGGATTTTTGCTACCCAAGAGACTATATTTTAAAATAGGTCATTTGTGTTTGTATACTCCCAGTTAACTAGTAACCATCTTTCTAGTTATCATTATTGTTTTGTTTTGTTTTGTTTTTTGGCTGCGTTGGGTCTTCGTTGCTGCACACAGGCTTTCTCTAGTTGAGAGACTAGTTGCCGCGAGTGGGGGCTACTCTTCGTTGTGGTGCCCGGGTTTCTCACTGCATTGCTTCTCTTGTTGTGGAGCACGGGCTCTAGGCGTGAGAGCTTCAGTAGTTGTGGCACGCGGGCTCTAGAGTGCAGGCTCAGTAGTTGTGGTGCAGGGCTTAGTTGCTCCATAGCATGTGGGATCTTCCCGAACCAGGGTTCGAACCTGTGTTCCCTGCACTGGCAGGCGGATTCTTAACCACCGCACCACCAGTGAAATCCCTAGTTATAATTACTTTAATTAGTGGAAATTGTTTTAATCAAATTGAATGTCAGTTGAAAAATTTAGGTTCTTAGCAGTTGAGGTGAAATCTGGAGTCAGAAAGACCCCAGTTTCAGTCCCTTAATATACTCCTTCACATATTCACTATACAACTGGGAAAGTTCCTTAGTGCCTGTGAGCCTCTGAGTTGAGATTTGTGGCTAAGGATAACAATACTTACTTCATGGGATCATTGTGAGAATTCAGATGCTTAGCTTGAGCCTTACACTTCAAGAGTGGTTATTGTTACAATTACTTCTACAGGACACCACTAATTACAACTGATTGCAGGGTCCTGGTGGCAGTGTAGGAGACCTGCAAGCCTCAGTCACCGTTTGCTAACCTCTGGTCACCTGTCCAAGATCTCCCTTCTCACCCAAATCTGTCATTCTCCTCTGAAAGTTTTCCTCCTTCCTCACAATAATCTGTAAAGCTAGGGGAGACTTCACTGCTAATCATTTGATTCAAGTTATTCACACTAAAGGATGAATAAGGCTTAACAGAACTTTTGGCTTTTCTCAACGCCCAACATATAAGTGAAATATTGGAGAAATTTTTCTATGTAAGGGAAAATCTTCAGTACCTTTAAAAAAATTAATTTCACAGTACTCATACATAACGATGAACTACTTACTAGGATGATTTTTAACTCCATATTTTCTGTATGGAAGAGTTCTTTATAGAGGAGAAAGTTAACCAGAAGGATAGCTGTCCAAAGAGCCATAACTGATAAATACTGTATACTGTTTTATAAATTTCACTGAAGTTGTTCTTTTATTCTCACAGGAAAATGTTAGTTCCATAAGGACAGGGATCTTGTCTGGTTTTTTTTTTTCATGGAGCCATCTGAAGCACCTAAAATAGTGCCTGGTACATAGTGGATGCTCAAGAAGCATTTGTTGAAAGATTAGAGAAAATACATCATTAAACTCCTGCCCTTCTTTAGAAAGCTGCAAAAGTAAGTAAATAAATAACAACCACACTTTGGTTTATTTAAAGATCACACAAAAAGAATATGTCCCAAGCACTGTGTTTATGGGGTCAGCCTCTGACAATTAGTCCTGGGTTTTAATCTGGAATGTGTGACCCTAAGTAAATTACATAATTTCTCTCTGCCTCAGTTTTCCCTTCTGTAAGTCAAGTATACTTCTACCTCATAGTATTGTTATTATGATTAAATAAGATACCGAATGAGTAAGGGGCTTACAAAAATTTCCTGGCATAAAGTAAGCACCCAGTAAAGGCTAGGTGTTTTTTATTAAAACCTGAAATTTTACTAAGGAAGGCGTTGAGGCCCTTGAAGTAAATGCCAGCTAGAGGTCCCACAGCCAGTTGACAAAGCCAGAACGAAACAGCTATGTTTCAGGTCAATCTGTGAAAAAGCCCTCCCTACTGTATCAAGCTGCCTGCTTTACCTCTTTATATATACTTTCTAAAACTACTTACAAGGAAAAAAAAGGAGATAAGTGTGGTTCACTCATTCTTGCAAAGACTTTTGAAAAATGCAGGATTCCCAGACGCTTTCTGGAAATAATGAGGACAACCTTGAACCGTGCCACACAAAGCAGTTAACATAACTGCCCTAACCCTGAGTTTAGCAGATTTATACAACTGGAAAATTTTGTTCTTGAGCATTTGTGAGCGCACAGATTCCGGGGAACGAGAATCTAATATAGTAATCCTTGAAGCGCCTTCAGGATGAATGTACGATTCAGAGTCACTGAGCGCCTCACTTCCTCCTCCGGTCTCACCTCCCTCCGCTCCCCGCTCTCCCCACAGCTGGCGCTGGGAACCGCCGAGGGCTGGGAGAGAGCGCGGGCGGGGGCGGCCACCCTCCGCCGCAGCCGAGGGGCCGGAGCCGGGAGGCGCGTGGCGAAGAGGCGAGGCTAGACAACCAGCGCGGGCGAGGAGCTCAGCCGCGAGCACAGCCCTCTTCCCGGACCTGTGAAGTCAGACTCACTTGTAAATCGCAAGGATCAAATCGAGGCTACGAGGCTACGCAGCCAGCTGCGCCCACTGAGCGCACCCCAGATGTGCCCGGAGCAGCAGGTGAGTCACCCTGCCCTCCTCCTCGCCCCCGCCCCGTGTCCAACAAGTTGGCCGGGGCGCGACTCCCAGGGGCCCCGTGGATGCACTTCTAGCCTCACCTGGGCACGGCGCTCGGCTTCTCCCTTTACCGAGTCGTCGTTACTATTTAAACTCCTGCCCCAGCCCACGCCTGTTCTAGTCCTTGTCTTTTTGCCTTCCCTTCTCCTAAAATGACAGCTCCGCTGTGTGCCGAAGAATGCCCCCAGAACACCTGCTCTCCGGGAAACTTGTAGCGACAGAAAAGGCTAAACCGAAGGATGCAAAGTGCCTCAACACGTGACGAGATCTGGCAGTGGTGACCCCTAGTTCTCAGTGACTCACTGGGACTTAATCAAAAGTCACCATTAATTGTCCTCGTTTCTCAACCAGGAGGTCAAAAATTAGGCGAGGAGGGAGAAGAAAACGAAGCGTGAGTGACAGACTAGAATGAGAGTGAATGCGAGCAAATGACTCGGACCCCGCACCCAGGTCACCCTCCCCCACGTGCGCGCATCCCCTGCGACCACTCCCTGGGAGGCCTGTGAAACTGCTCAGCAAAAGCAGAGAGAGGAATATGTATCCTGAAGTTGGAAAAGACTCAGACCCGATTACCACTTCCTTTGCCTTCTGAACTTTTCGTTTTGGTCTCCTGCAGGCGGGAATGAGTCTTGCCCGTCCCCTTGCTTGCATTCCTCCAAGATTCGTCGTGCCCTCCTCCACTGTAGACCTCTTTCCCTCTTCCCCTCCCCTCCCTCTCCAACCCCCAAGCAGGGAGGCCTTCGACCCATACACCTTCCGGGCTGGAGATCTCAATTACAAAGCTGGGGAGTGGGTACTGAGTCCGGGAAGGACCACGGCGACCGGCAGTGTGCCCTGCGGATGTCCTCGGCTTGGTCCACACCTGAGCAGTTCCCTGGGCGCCACCCCTCCGCTCCTCCCAGACCCGGCGCTCAGACACTTGTGCGCTGCTACCATGCACTCGCAGGTCCCTAGCGGCGAGAGGGAGAACGAGCACAGGGGGGTGGAGAGAGTAAGGGCTCGGGGGTGGGAGGAACCCACCTCGGGAGCCCGGGAAATCCCGGCCGTGCCACCGCCCCCAACTTTGTGGCGCCCTCAGGCAGCGGCGGCAAGGATGGAGCTGCCTCCCCGCGGCGGGGCGTCGCCGGACTCGCCGCTGGACAGCGCCTCCCTGACCTCGCTGGACTCCAGCGTCTTCTGCAGCGAGGGCGAAGGCGAGCCCCTGGCGCTCGGGGACAGCTTCACGGTCAACGTGGGCGGCAGCCGCTTTGTGCTCTCGCAGCAGGCTCTGTCCTGCTTCCCACACACGCGCCTTGGCAAGCTGGCCGTGGTGGTGGCCTCGTGCCGGCGCCCCGGGGCCCTGGCCGCCGTGCCCAGCCCCCTGGAGCTCTGTGACGACGCCAACCCCGTGGATAACGAGTACTTCTTCGACCGGAGCTCGCAAGCATTCCGCTACGTCCTGCACTACTATCGCACTGGCCGCCTGCACGTCATGGAGCAGCTGTGCGCGCTCTCCTTCCTCCAGGAGATCCAGTACTGGGGCATCGACGAGCTCAGTATTGACTCCTGCTGCAGGGACAGGTACCCTCGAGGCGCTTGGTGGCTGGGCGGGGCAGCGGGCGCGGTGGAGAGAGGGCGGCAGAGGGAAAGATTTGAGGCTTTACACAAGCCTCGCTCAAGCCAGGCTTAAGAATACCTGTGCCCACTTCGGAGCTAGAAGGTGGGGTGGCAGTGGAGGCCGGAAAGTGTCAAAGCCAACTTCTGATTGGAAGTTTCTGAACCTTCTCCTTTTTCCAGTATGCTAATTCATCTATAAGTCAAGAGAGGTCAGGCCTGCAATAAATATTTGGTGGTTAAATAAATGAGTCAGAAATTTTATGCTCCAAAAAAATGCATGTATAGGGATGTAGGTTTCAGTGGAGAGCGTTATTGTTTATCAAACCTAGGACACTAACTTTTAAAACTTGGACAGAGAACTGCTTTAAATACAGAAGACAGAATGTTGGTTCTTTGTGAATGATTGTGGGATTTTGGTGATCTATTATTTTGCTATTACTTTGCTATTACTACCATTTCTTCATGAATACCTTTCCATTAGCCACCTTAAAAAAAATTACGTATCGCAAACTTCTGTTCCTGTTACAAGAAAACATGGGTGATAAAATGCTTTAATCTAAAGTAGCTTTGCCATGTATAAATTCTTTTGTATAAACTTCTACTATGAAAGTGCCATTTTAAAAACAATAATCCCAAATGAGAACATTTGAGTACTGTGGGAAGAAAGCCTGGGCAAAATATGAATGAACATTTTCTGCATTTTACTGAAATAAAAAGCATGACTTCACTGCCAAGTTTAATTCTCTTTACTTCTGTATTTTAAAAAAAGTTAGACTAATCACCAAGTTGTCTTCTCTAAAAGATACTTCAGAAGAAAGGAGCTGAGTGAAACTTTAGACTTTAAGAAGGACACAGAAGACCAGGAAAGTCAACATGAGAGTGAACAGGACTTCTCACAAGGACCTTGCCCCACCGTCCGCCAGAAGCTCTGGAACATCCTAGAGAAACCGGGGTCTTCCACAGCTGCCCGAATCTTTGGGGTCATATCCATCATCTTCGTGGCGGTGTCCATCGTCAACATGGCTCTGATGTCAGCCGAGTTAAGTTGGCTGGACCTGCAGCTGCTGGAAATCCTGGAGTATGTGTGCATTAGCTGGTTCACCGGGGAGTTTGTCCTGCGCTTCCTGTGCGTGCGGGACAGGTGTCGCTTCCTGAGAAAGGTGCCAAACATCATAGACCTCCTAGCCATCTTGCCCTTCTACATCACTCTTCTGGTAGAGAGCCTGAGTGGGAGCCAGACTACACAGGAGCTGGAAAACGTGGGGCGCATCGTCCAGGTTTTGAGGCTGCTCAGGGCTCTGCGCATGCTCAAACTGGGCAGGCATTCCACAGGTATTCGGGTTTCATTGATGCCTTTCAATTTGCCATTGTTTTTAAGCATTAGTGCTTTGACTGTGGTCTAAGGGAAACGACTCTTGACTCTAAATTGATACTGAAAACTACCAACTCCTATATTTCACCCAATTATGATCTCCAGAAAGGTACTGAAAAGCAAAACCTTGAGGTTGTTATCACAGGTATAGAGGACAAGCTGCCTCTCACACAATTCCTCTCCTTAAGACATTTGAGAAACAATTTAACCATATGTTAACTTTATTTTAACCCAGGTGCCCAGAAGATGTACAAAAATTAAAGATACTCTGTTTCTGGAAGATTCTACATAAAATATGCATAAACAGCACATAAAAAGATATGCACAGATTATATATGATATATAGGAATGTAAACCAGTTTCTTTTCTGTGTCCAGGGAAATATCACACATGTTCCTTGGGAGAAGAGAAAGTCCTCCAGGGCCTTCTCTGGCTATGCAGAAAGAGAGATGACTGAGCACTGGTGGCCCTCCCATGATTTTTGAAGAAACAGTGGAAATTTTGCTTTGGAAGAAAGCAAAAGACACTAAATAAATGCTTTGTCTAGTATCTGAGAATTTTCTTGTCCCTAATTAGAGAGGCACAAGAGAGACAGTAACAGGAATTCCTTAGCATTTTGTATGTATCATAAAGCCTTGAAGATCTAAAGAACACTCTCCCTAGAAAAATCTCTACACACACACACACACACACACAATTATATGTGAAAATTGTAGGCAATGTCAGAGGAAATCACACAAATCCATTAAAGATGATGCTTGCATCCCCAAGGGCAATGATTTTCAATGGCTGGCCCAGCCGGCTGTTAGATGTTCTGGAGCACATATATGTTACCTTATGTTAGACTTTAATGAAAATAAGAATCCCTTGAAAACCTTGTTAAAATGCAAATTCTGAGCCCCAATCCCTGAGAGTCAGATTTTAGTTTTTGGGGTTGGATCGAGAAGCATACATTTTAGCAAGCTAATTTTGATGTAGGTGGTCTTGAACCACACTTTGAGAAACACTGGAGTAGGATGCCATATTCATACAATACATATAAATATAAATAATTTGACTAGAGAGTCCTATTCCCACCTATTTCCCTAGATATATGCCTGACTGGTCACCTAAAAGGAGTTGATCGTAGTTGTCTCTCCCTATAAATACAGGGAGAAATTAACCTCAGATATGTTTTTTCCCACACATCTCTGAGGAAACTACAATTTCTCCTAATATAGTTTTAGTAGTGTATTTTCCTAGCTAGTCTCACATACCAGGGATTTGATAATGGGGTTTCCAACAACTTTTAGAAATACCACTCTTTGTTTTCTAACACACATAATGGGATGCTTTCTTCTAGTATTTATAAACTCTTCACAGTATTCAATTTTAAAACACCCAGTAGGGCTTCCCTGGTGGCGCAGTGGTTGCGCGTCCGCCTGCCGATGCAGGGGACGTGGGTTTGTGCCCCGGTCCGGGAAGATCCCACGTGCCGCGGAACGGCTGGGCCCGTGAGCCGTGGCCGCTAAGCCTGCGCGTCCGGAGCCTGTGCTCCGCAACGGGAGAGACCACAACAGTGAGAGGCCCGCGTACCGCAAAAAAAAAAAAAAAAAAAAAAAAAAAAAAAAAAAAAAAAAAAAAAAAAAAAAAAACCAAAA
>RJWK010018583.1:5183-33301 GCA_004363435.1 Platanista minor
TAGGACACTCAGCTCTACACTCCAGTTTCTGTCACCAGCTGTGTGGCATGCAGCTGTCCCTTTACCCCCCCGCCCCGGCCCTGGTCTCCATCTGTGCAACGGAGAAAGTTACTTCTCCCCAACCTGAGCTGTCAGGAACCCCAAACCCAATACTGGTGTGAAATTAAAAGGGGGGCTTTGCAAACTATGAAGCACTGTCCTCCGTGAAGGGTGCTAATATTGGGAGTCAGACCCTGAAGCACCCACTCAGGGTCTGATTTCCATCCTCCTCCCCACCGCCACGAAACGCCAAGAAGGTCTTTCTCTAGTTGGACCCAAATCTTTCTGGCAAAGAGGGTTTTCAAGATAAGCCTGTCTCTTTCCGTACAGTGTGGATCTGGCATCCCCCTTCCACCCACTCTCTGTCTCTCTCTCTCTCTCACACACACACACACACACACACACACACACACACACACAGGTCTGGGTAGAGGTCTCTGGAAGAATCTTCAGGAAGCCAAGACCACAGAGGGCCTCTAGGCTGGAGAGCTGGGCGTGGAGTGCGGGACGGAAAGACCTAATTTTTACTCCCTCCCTCCCCTCTTTCCTTCCTTCTTTCAATTCTTTTTATATTCACCCATTACCTACTCAAGCACGTGATTTTATACATTTAAACATTTATTCATTTTAAACAAACGAGACCTGGGATCCAGGGCTCCTTCTTTCTTCCCCCCCGCCCCGCCCCGGCCGGAGCCCTCCTTTCGGACCCGCCTCAATCCATCCCTCAGGTCCCAACATGTGAGCACCTTCCCCAGACAGACGCCGGGCTGGGCGCCCAGGAAGGGTCGCTTCTACCTGGAGCCGCCCCCTGAGCTGGGTCTTGAAGAATGCACAAAAGTCCTCTGCTCCCCGCGGGGAGCTGTGAGCAGACCCACCCCGAAAACGAATACACTGCCACGGGGCGCCCTAACAACCCGCCGCAAGCAGCCAGACTTCCACAGGCCTGAGGGCAGGGGCGGGCGCCACCTGCTGGTCACAGGTGAGAAGTGCGCCCGGTGCCCGCTGTTGGCCTTGGCCTCAAAACGAGGCTGTGCTCGGCCCTGGGCAGGTGTGTCCTGGGCTCCCCTTGCGGGGGAGGTGGGACGCTGCATCCTCCTCCCCACAAGTTTCTCCAAAGAGCTACTCCGTGTGGTTTTCGTAGATGGGACGTTTTTTACACGTCAGAGGTGTGTCAGACGCAAATCTTCATTAACTCCCCAAATGTGTACCACGGGCCAGCCCCTGTGATCGGCACTGGTGACATAGTGATCAGCAAGGTAGTCACGATCCCTGTGGGCTCTGAGGGCAGGAGGCCGGGATTAAACAATTCGTTACAGAGGAGCCATTTAATTACAAGCATTATCATGTTCAGTGGGGAAGGAGAGAGTGCAACATTGCTTCAGCTGCCCTCCCAGGAGTTCTGCAACGTAGGAAGGATATGACCGATATTTTACAAATGAGGCTCAGAGAGGTGGAGGGGCTCCCCCAATGTCACACAGCAGAAGGAGATGGAGCTCAGATAGGGAGCCAGGTCTGCCAGGCCCCAGGAGGTGGGAGGCTGCAGGGTCCCTGCAGACTCACTGCCGAGCTGCAGGAACAACCCCCAACTCCCTCCTTTACAAGGTCCCAGGGAGCAGCTATTTCTCCAAAGGCCAGTTTCGGTGGGCTTCCGCCATTGCTAGGAATTAGACCAGACCCCCTACAAGAGCCGCTTTTCTCCATCTAATGGGATCAGCAGACAGAATACCAAGTCATCAAATGCCATCTGCCAGAGACCATCTTCCCCACCCTTACCAAACCCCTTCTCACTGAATGAGCCCACCATCCTTCAGGGGAGAAGAGGGCCCTGCATTAAGACGTGCCGGTCCCTGGGGCACCTGGGGATTACTGTCTCCTCCCCAGCCTCAGTTTCCCTCCAGTCTAGGTTGATCGGAAGTATTAGAGTCCTCTTCACCCACCTCCCTCATTAGCGAGCGCAGAGATGCACAGACCCCTCAGCGGTGCTGGGTGTCTTCAGTTTCCTCAAGGTGACCTGTCTTTGGGGATCAGAACCAAGATGCTTTGGAGACTGTGAAGGCAAGCAGGACTCCCTGGCCACGTGGCAGCTCAGGGACGCTGCAGCCAGGACAGGCCCACTTCCCTTGGGGACACCAGTGCAACACACTGGCAGCTGAGGGGCTTCGTGGACCAGACCCTGGGGGTGGGGTGGGGGTTCCCTCCGTCTCCAAGTTTTGGCCCCTCCCTGTATCTGCAGCAGCTCCTGGAGCTGGTATCCTAAGGACCCTGGTGGGTAAATCGTGCACTTCTTTATAAACGTGGTGGAAGAGGGGCTGGAACTCAGCTCTCATTCTGGCACCGCGGTTTTAGGAGCCATTGGGGCGGTTACCTACCCCATCCATGGTGTCCCAACTCATCATCGGTCAATGAGAATGCTGACAGCCCCTGTCTCCTAGACTGTGGAAAGATCAGTGCAGATGACCCTCTACACAGAGCGCAGAGCGTGGGGGCGCCATTGGCACACAAGAAGAGATGACCTGATGGTGAGTGTTGCCTAGGCCTCCCTGAATGTGGAGTGAAGAACGCTGGCTGTGCACACACCAATCCCCTCACCAGTACTTGGCCCGCTTACACCCATTATGTCACTTTACCCTCACAAAACCCCTGCCCCCATCGCCATTTTTCAACGGAGGAAACGAAGGCCCAAAGAGGGCTATTCCCAGCGTCACTGCATACACACCAGGCAGGTCTGGAATCAAACCCTGGTCTCCGAAGAATGTCAGCCTTAACTCCTCAAGGGAGCAGCCTGGTCCCTGGACCTTGTGGAAAACCACAGACCCCTTTCTCCCCATCACAGCCGGCACCTCCCCACTGCAGCCACAGGGGGGCAGCAGCGACCCAGCCATCTCAGGGCTGCGCTGTGGGGCTGCTCTCCCGTACTTGCTGGCTCAGGACCCGCGGCCAGTGGGAAGGGGGCCCCAGGAATTGTGGCACGGCCAAGCACAGAGAGAGAAGTATACAGTTCTGTTCACTCTACCGAGTTTTTCAAAAACTTATCATTAGTTGTCAGCATTTAGAAATCAGATTTCATACCCAAATCCGGAGTTTTAGGCTTTCTTGAAAACCAGAGAATCAGGCAGCCAGAACTGGTGCCCACAAGTTCCTGCTGGACTGAATGGCTTCATCCCCTTCAACACCACTGTCCCCTCCGCCGTCACATTTTTGCGGCCCTTGGGCCTCAGAAGACATCTGCATTTGAGACCGGGGGGGTCCCTGGCAGCCGT
The DNA here is from genome assembly GCA_004363435.1 of Platanista minor. Classification (NCBI taxonomy): domain Eukaryota; kingdom Metazoa; phylum Chordata; class Mammalia; order Artiodactyla; family Platanistidae; genus Platanista; species Platanista minor. The sequence continues at coordinate 8,483 of RJWK010018583.1, forward strand.
GCCCTGCAAGGTGGGTTTTCTCAACCTTGGCACCATTGGCATTTCGCATCAGATAATTCTTCGTCGTCTCGGGGCTGCCCTGCACGTGGAAGGATGTCAGCAGCACCCCCAGGTTACGATGACCAAAAACATCTCCAGACATCGCCAAATGTCCCCTATGCTACTGCTGTGAGCTATCATGAGTTGCCTACACACACATACAATCAACGAACACTCCCAGCGCCCCTCTGGGCAGGTCCCTGAGCTGCAGGGCTATCCCAGGGATTGAGCTGGTCCAACACCTTTCCATCCGCCTAAAGCTGGGGCCTTGGGGGTGGGAGAGACATACACGCAGAAATGGCAGCAGAGTGTGGCTAATAGTGGCATAGAGGGGCACTCGGCATGGGGGGGGGGGCACTGAGCAAACCCCTGACCTGAGCAGGAGGCCAGAGCACCATTGTTCCATGATCCAGGCAGAAGGACCAGCTTAGAGCACAGGAGAGCAGCAACAGGGACATGCCCATAGTTCAGCATAGCTAGGGATGCGCGTAGACTAGAGTCACCCTAGTAGTTCTGGGGGGCAGCCTCCCTGACCCAGAACCTTCTCCTGCCACACACACACAACACACACATACACACACACATACCATACACACATGCACACACATACACACACGCGCGCACACATACACACACACGCGTACACACATACACGCACATACGCACACACACACACACACACACACATACACACACAGCATCACTGCAGGTGGCCCCCTCAACTCCAGTTCACTGACGGCCTAGCACCTTGCCCCAAACCCCTCATATGCCCTGAGCTCCAGGCCAGTCTGGGTCCTGTCCCCCCATAAGGGGACACCATAAATCTGATGGAGGAGGTGGCCTCCCATGGTTCTAGCCCTTCCCTTGGGTCCTAGCCCCCAGGGGAATTCTGCAGAGGTACAGGGCTGGATCCTATAGCAACAGCTACCAGCAAGCCACCAAATCCCAGCCCCTGGGGCCTAAGGCTGGCCTTTGGGAGCCCAGCTAGGGTCTTCCGGGCTACAGACTCCACATTCCCTAGTGAAAGAGGGGGAGGGGGCAAGGAGTTCTGGGAGGTCCCTTTGCTGGGCCCAGACTGGGGAAACTCAGTGGCCTGGCCATCACGTCCAAGGCCCAGCCGGGAGGTCAAGACCTGGACCCGATCATGGCTGAGGTGTCAGGTAAGGGGACGGACGGATGGATGGTCAGACACTCCCCCACGGCCCAGGGCTAGAAGGGGAGGTCCACTCGGCCTCAAAGAAATGAGACATAGGCTATGGATGAGAGCACGGAAGCTCAGAGAAGCCAAGCAATGCAGCCAAGGGCACACAGAAAAGAAAAGGTTGGTGCCCGAGCCAGAACTCAGGTGGGCCTGGCTCCTAGTCCAGCGATGCTAGCTCTACCCTTCACCATGAGCCCATTTGTTTTATTGGGTCATTTATTTTTTCTTATTGGTTCTCAGGTATTCTGGATGTATTCTGCATAATAACCCTTTGTTCGTTATATATGTTGCAAGCATCTTGTGCTACATACCTTTTCTTTTCAATCTATTTATAGTCTTGATTTTAAAAAAATTTTAATTTTAATGTAGTCAAATATATAAACTTTACTTTTCTACTCAAAATCATAAAGATAACCTCTCTTATTTATTGTCTTCTTATGTAAGCTGTCTACTATATGTTAGTGTTAACATGTCAGACCTGATATGGTGTGAGATAGGGACCCAATTTCACTTCTGTTTCCTGTGGATACCCAATTATCCAGTGCCATTTCTCAATGTTCTGAAATGCCAGCTCTGCCATAAATCAGGTTTCCATATATGCATGGCTTTGCTTCTGGCTACATTAGTTACGTTGATCTGTTTGTCTAGGTAACAACACCTTACCTCTCAATTTTTATGTTGTATTATGATATCTGATAGAGCCGGTCTTTCCCTTGTTCTTCATCTTCAGGAAAGTCTTGGCTACCCCTAGACTCTTTCGCTTCTATATTTTAAAAACAGCTTTTCAAAAAGGCAAAAATTTTCCTGGGATTTTGACTGAAATTGCATTGAACCTGCATATAGAAATTTGGGGAGGATTGAGTCTTTAAAATATTGAGTCTTCTTATCCATGAACATGACATATCTCTGCATTTATTTAGATTTTCTTTAAAATCTTACCATATAGTTTATAATTTTCTCTGTAAGGTGTTATCACATCCTTTGCCAGATTAATTCCTAGGTAGTTTATTAATTTTTTTTTTTACTATTGCTAAATGGCATCTTTTTCTTTTTCAAATTTAAAAAAATTTTTATACAATTTTTAAAGGTTACTTTCCATTTACAGCTATTACAAAATAGTGGATATAGTCCCTGTATTGCACAATACATCCTTGAGCTTATTCTTAGACCCAATAGTTTATACCTCCTACTATCCCACCCCTATATTCCCCGCAACGGGTAACCACTCGTTCGTTCTCTGTATCTACAAGTCTGTTTCTTTTTTGTTATAGTCACTAGTTTGTTTGGTTGTTTTTTTTTAGATTCCACATGTAAGTGATATACAGTATTTGTGTTTCTCTGACTTATTTCACTTAGCATAATGCCCTCCAAGTTCCATCCATGTCTCTGCAAATGGCAAAAGTTCGTTCTTTTTTTATGGCTGAGTAGTATTCCACCATATGTGGTATACATACCACATCTTCTTTATCCATTCATCTGTCAACGGACACTTACATTGCTTCCATATCTTGGCTATTGTAAATACTGCTGCTATGAACGTTGTGGTGCATGTATCTTTTCAAGTTAGTGTTTTGGGGTTTTTTCAGATATATACCCAGGAGTGGAATTGCTGGGTCATACGGTAGTTCTATTTTTATTTGGGGTGTGGGGGGTAAGCCTCCATAGTGTTTTGAACAGTGGCTCACAAATTTACATTACCACCAACAGTCCACAAGTGTTCCCTTTTCTCTGCATCCTCGAATGGCAACTTTTTTAGATTGCTTTTTCTAACTCATTGTTGACGGTGTATAAAAATACAGTTGGCTTTTTTGTGTTCTTATATACTGAACAAAATTTCTAGACACTTAATTCTAATATTTTTTTTTTTTTTTTTTGGCAGTACACGGCCTCTCACTGTTGTGGCCTCTCCCGTTGCGGAGCACAGGCTCCGGACACGCAGGCTCAGCGGCCATGGCTCACGGGCCCAGCCACTCCGCAGCATGTGGGATCCTCCCGGACTGGGGCACGAACCCGTGTCCCCTGCATCGGCAAGCGGACTCTCAACCACTGCGCCACCAGGGAAGCTCTCTACTGTTCTTATTCTAACTCTTTAAGTTAGATACTTAGCTTATTCGTTTTGACCATTTCTTATTTGCCAATACAAGCATATAAGGTTATAAACTCTTCTGCCAATACTGCTTTGGTGGCATCTCGCAAGCCTTGATGCAAATATGTGTGTTATTGGTCAGTACTAAGTATTTTCTCATTTTGGTTATGATTTCTTTCTTGGCCTGTGAGTCATTTAGGTGTCTGTTTTCAAGTTTCCAAAAGTATGAGCTTTTTTTAGTTATCTTTTTGGTTATCAACATCTAACTTATTTGGATTGTGATCAGAGAATAGAGTCTGTGTACACATTGTGTCAGATGCTGTGATTACTGCTCAGGACCCCTGCAGGAATGAAGGACTTACTCCCCCAGATGCTAAGGGAGCTACCCAGAAGTTAGCCCTCAGCTATCAGACTTTGGAGAGCTGTTGCGTGGGCTAAAGAAATTGCCCTGCCCAACTGAGGTCATGCCTCCTTCAGGGGGCAGCCTGCATCTAATCAATGTGGGCGTATAAAGGCCTGGGCCCTTCCCCCAACCCAAGAACTCAGAAGGACAATCCCAGCTCCAGAGCTCTCCATGGAGTTGGTTAAGGCTTCCATTGACACTGTGCTGTGGCTCAGTGCCTCCTGCTGTACAAGCCTGTATCTTCCCGTCCTTCCCACTGATGCCAATCCCAGGAGTGCTCCCTAATAAATTTCCTGCACCCTAATCTCCTTCTCAGAGTCAGGCTCCCAGGAGATTCAAACTGCCTCCCTAATCTTTGCAATTTGTTGAGGTTAGCTTTACAGTCTAGCATCTTCTCTAAACTTTCTGTGCATCCTTGAAAACAATGCGATTGGGATACCATAGTCTACATATGTCGATTATATTAAACTTGTAATTGTGCTCCTCAAATGTCCTGTACCTTCACTGAGATGGCCTAAAAAATATCCCATCATGAGGTGGATATGTCTCTACTCCTGTCCTTCCCATGTTTGTTTATATTTTTGCAGCTATGATATTAGTTATATATAAATTGAGAACTGTTGAACTTCCTGGCCAATTGAACTTTCCATCATTATTTACTGACCATCTTATCTCTAAAAATGCTTTTCCCCGCAAGACTCTATTTCTATCTTATGAATACAGCCACAGCAGCTTTCTTTGTGTTAGTATCTGCCTAGTATATTTTTGCTACACTTGGACTTTCAACAGTTCTGGGTCCTTATGTCTGAGGTTTATCTCCTGTTATAGAACATAATCTAGATGTTTTTAGAATCCGGTCTGAGAATCTTCTTTTAACTGAAGAGTTTGGTCCTTTTATGTGTATTGCTGATAGCTTATATTCTAGATGAAATTCTATAGTCTTACAATGTATTTTCTATTCAATCCAAATTTTCCTGCCCCAGCCCTCTTCTTTCCTCCCTTTCAATCATTTGAGACTTTTATCATCTTTTTCTTAACCTAATTTTTCCAGTTGATTGGAAATTGTACATGCTATGACTATTTATTCACGCTCACCCTAGCCATTTTAACACTGAGCACTTAACTAAGAACGTCTAAACATAATCAATATATTTGCCCTCTTCTCAAGTACTTGAAGGAATTTGAAAACTTTAATTTTGACCATCCCCTGCAAAATTATATGGTGTTGTTCAGTATTTTAGTAGCAGCCTGTTTTTCTCCTACCATAAATGAGACATTATTTATGTTGTGGAGTGATACAGTTCTTTTGTTTTGTTTTGCTTTTCTCCTACCATAAATGAAACATTATTATGCTGTGGAGTCATACAGTTCTTTATTTTTTTTAGTTTCTTTCCCAATATTTGCCCATATCTTTGCCCATTTTTCCTTCTTATGTATCTGGCCTTTTCTCTGGCATAATTTTTATTCTGCCTGAAGTACATTACATTTAGAATTTTCTTTAGTGAGGCCTTTCAGTAGTAGGATCTCACCGCTTTTATTTGTCTGCATGTGTCTTAATTTCTCCCTTACTCTTGAAGGGTAGTATAGAGCTCTAAGCTGACGGTTTTTTCTCAGCACATAGAAGATATAATCCCACCGTCTCCTGGCTTCCATTGAAGACAGTGAGAAGTCGGCTGTAAATCCAACGACAGATCCTTTGGCGATCATCTTTTTTTCTCTGGTGCTCTTAGCCTCTTCTCTTTTTCTTTGATGTTCCACAGTCTTACTGTCATGTATCTAGATAGGAATTTCTTTGTATTTACCTTACTTGGGATTCACTAGGCTTTCTGAATCTGAAGTTTTGAATCTATAACAATTTTACCAAATTATCAGGCATTATGTCCTCATATATTGCCTGTCCCTCCAATCTATCATCTCCTTCTAGAACTCTGAATAGATGTACCCTAGGCCTTGTCACTCTATTCTTCTGGGTAAGTCCTGTGGCTCGATTAGTTTACTAATCCTGTCTTTGGCTGTAGCTAATCTGCTGTTCAACCTGTCCATTGAGTTTCAAATTATAAGTCTTATATTTCTCATTCCCATCCGTTTTCTTGGGTTCATTTTTGATTCCGGTTTTTCACGACAGTCTCTTTAAATTTGTTTTAGTCTGCATAGGATCATTTCAAAGCTCACATCTTAAAGGATCTGTTTCTACTGCTTCTTGTTCTTGCTGGTTCTCTTTTTCTCCTTGTGAAGTTTATTATTTTTCACTGAGAGCTGCTCCCTTTCTCTGGAACTGTATTTGTGGACATTCTATAAGGCTGACACTTAGTTGAATTCTTCAAAGGAGGCGTAGAGTTTGCTTCTGCCAGTTGACTGGTGTTATAACCAAGCAGGGGCCACTTTAAATTCTCCAGTTGAGTTTGTTTGAACCACACAAGCAGCATGAATTCAAACTGAAAAGCATGTGAGGACCAGCTTGTGGTTGCAAATTCTCAAGTGAGATTTTTTTTTTCCTCTCAACCCAATGTCAAGGTCAGAACAGGCAGGTTTCCTTTCTGTTCTCTTCTGCAGGGTGAGATTTACTTTTCATTCTTTTCTTACCCTCTGGACATAGCCCTTTGGACTCTAACTTTGAAGGGAGTCTCGCATGAAATCCTCCCCTTGAGTGGTGTCCCGTGTTTATCTCCTGTTCCTTGCATCCATCTCACACAGCTACAGAAACAGAAGGTCAAAGGTTCCCACCTCCACTTCATTTCAGACATCCGTCTGTGATTTCCCTACTTTCCTGCCAACTCAGCAAAGTGTCAAGAAATAAGTTAAAAAAATATTTTATCCAGCCTGTTAATTATAACCAGGGGAGCTGTTAAAGGGATCTAATCTGACAGAGTGCCAGGAACAGAAGTTGTCTCTGAGAACTTTCCAGAACTTGCTTTGGCCTTGAGCCTGTTTGCCACTGTTAACACACACTACCTCATCCTGTGATTACACGTGGGCTTGTTGCTGTGGTTGCGGTTTTTGTTGTGGTGTTTTCCCCTCGAGACGATGGGCTCCTCAGGGACCAGGAGGAAGGGAAATCCAGTGTTCTCACCGGATGAAATAATGAAGGCACCAGAGAAATGTGTGCTGGTAGTTGAATAAATGAATGAACAAACCAGTCCTCCTTACGACACCCACCCTGCTTCATCTGCACAATCTCTGAATTTCAAGTCCATCCAGTGCCTTGACTTATACTTTCTCTTAGGTGTCGGGAGAAAGGATGGTAATTGTGCAAGACATTTGCACGTCACTCAGCGTTCATCACAGCTACACCCTGGTGCTTAGAACCACACTTCAAACAGGATATGGCCACAGAAAGCTTCAAAACTAACCAGTAAAAAAAAAAAAAAAGAAAAGAAAAAAAAGGTTTCGTGCCACAAAATGAAAATACTTCTTGCCAGCTGGAATCAAACCAACCAAATTTGGGGCCTGTGGGTTTCAGCAACCCTAACCAGAAGGCGCAACCCATGGGCATCAGAGCCTGGCAGAGAATAAGCTGGCCTTGTCTGACAGAGCATGGATGCCTCAGCCCTCGTCTTTCTTAAAATGGAACTAATCCTGGTACCTAAATATACATGGGTCTTTCAAAGCCTTGCTGCTTCTCCCACCTACCTTCACACTTCTGACTCAAGGGGGGAAATAACCCACCAGCAATTCATCTTCTTCAAGGGCTGCCACAAGCTTTTTTTTTTTTTCACAGCTGAGTTATTTCTGATCTGGGCCCTGGCAAAAAGCAACATAGAGCAACCATGGCTGGGAGACTTTTGGAAGCTGTGCCAAGGCAAACAGTGTCTCAGAGTCTACATCGGATCCGCCAACCTCGCGAAAGTATATTTTAGCTTGACGGAAAAACACCTTGAAATGCTTGCGGTGTAAAACCAGTGAAAAGGAGGGTCAGAAAGGAAACGCTCACAAGTTGTAATGTGAGGCGGTCTCTCAGCCCCTGAACACGTGGCCTCGGGGCTTGTGAAGAATCACGAAAACACGAGCACTAGGGAGGCCCCAGAGGCTCGAGGGACAGCAAAGTTCAGAGGTAAAAGGCAAGCTTGTGAGTCGGACAAAACCAGGTTTGCGGGCTTCCCGACCTCTCCTCAGCTTCATGACCCTGAGCAAGTCACTTCCCCAGTCTCCATTTTCTGAACCTAAGAGAGAGGTGATGCTAATAAACCTACCTCATAAGGTTGCCATAACAGTCAGATAAAAGTATATATGTAATTATATATAATCACAGAGTTTATCGAGTTCAGAGCAGACTAAGTGTTCATCGCCTGACAGATGCTGCATTTTTACTGTGTATCGACACTTGTGAGATGGTGATGATGATGGTGGGGGACAAGAAATTGAACTGAGAGGGAAACAGACACGTTCAAAGTTATTTTTAGAAGCAGGGACAGGGACTTCCCTGGTGGCACAGTGGATAAGACTCTGCCCTTCCATTGCAGGGGGCAAGGGTTTGATCCCTGGTTGGGGAACTAAGATCCCCACGTGCCATGAGGCCACAAGATAAATTAATTTTAAAAAAATGTATGGGCAGAAGCAGAATGACAGCCCAGGAGAGCTAAGGAACTATCATACCTCCTATTTATACCTTTGTTCTTTTGCTCTACTTTCTAGAATATTTCTTCAAACTTATAAGATTGGAAGAGTTCAAATTTATAAAATTTACAGATTTCCAATCCTGCATTTTTTTTCCCATTGCCCATTTCTAATACAGTGGTCATACTTTTCCTAATACTATTAGCTAAATATCTAACCTGGTCTCATGCTCACTAAGTGCCCTCATATATACCTTCTGGTTTCTGTTTTAGATCGACTTTGTGAGGTAATGTAGGTATACCCATTGCGCAGATGAAGAAACTGAGGCACAGAGAAACAAAATGACTTGTTCAATGCCAGAAAGTCTGTAAGGATTTGAAGTCAGACCTCCTGGCTTGAGCTCTGCCTCCCTTGTGGGAAAGTCAACACTGCTCTTCTCTTCTACATAATCAAGCTCGCATTTGCTGAGGTCTGCTTCTGTGCTCACTCAGGGGACTCAGCAAGGAATTGGACACATTCCTTTTCTTGAGGAAGCTCACAGGCTAATGGGCCAGAGAGACACAAAGGAAATAAACCAGGGGCTTCCAATAGAGATGACAGATTCAACAGCTGCATCAACTTTTTCCCTCCCCAAACCCTATTAAAAATATAGCAAAGGGATTTTCGAAAGCCAGAAACCAAAAAGAATGGAAAGGATGGGGGAGGAGACAGCAACAACTACATTTAAGAAGCCGAAGAGCAGATGGACTGACTTTGCAGGTGAGGAAGCTGAATGCTAAGCTGGTGGTGAGGCACGTTAACACCAACTGGACTTCATGATGAATCCCCAGAAGGCTTAGGGCCTGGGCAGCGCCAGGAAGTGAGTGGGACTCAGCTAAAATGAGGAAGAGGACTGGTCGGTCATCTGTTCAAGGAATAGTTAATAAAACAGAGTCTTCTCCTCAATTCCAGGCCACCAAGGACAAGCCTCCACAACCACTCCTTGGCAGAAACCTGGGCTTTACGCACTTGTTATGGGGGGGAGGGGTGGTAGGACAGAGGCCCTCTGGACAGGTATATACAGGATTTGGAGAATCCTCACATTTTTCCACCCATGTCCTAGAACACTAGCAGCCTGGCCCTCACCCTCCAAGCAAGAGATTGGAAGAGACTTCTCTGGGGAATTTGACCAGACTAAGAGGAAAAGTCTTTAGATACAGGTACTAACATTTCCCAAACTAAATATCCCAGACACATGACTCAGAGAAGCTCACATCACCAGATCCCACACACACACTCAGAAAGACCAGCCAGCTCCTAGTCCCAAAGGCAGACAACCAAAGGTAATCAGACATGGAAGGAGAGCAAGGCACATGAGCAGTGAAGACAGACAACAAACAGAGAAAAGAAACTTGGAAGAAATAGAGACTATTTGAGGTGAGAAAAACTTGGATAAAAAAGCTACCAGTGACATTCTTTGAGAAAGAAGAGAAGAAGATACGGTATCCATGAAACAAGAACAGGACACTACCAAAACATGAACATTCAGAGAATTTAAAAAGAGCTCTTGGACAGTCTCTTCAGCAACTGGTGGTGGGAAAGCTGCACAGCCACATGTAAATCACTGAAGTTAGAACACACCCTCATACCATACACAAAAATAAACTCAAAATGGCTTAAAGACTTAAATATAAGACATGACACCATAAAACTCCTAGAAGAGAACATAGGCAAAACATTCTCTGACATAAATCGTACCAATGGTTTCTTAGGTCAGTCTCCCAAGGCAATAGAAATAAAAGCAAGAATAAACAAACGGGCCCTAATCAAACTTACAAGCTTTTGCATAGCAAAGGAAATGATAAACAAAATGAAAAGACAACTGGAATTGGAGAGAAAATATTTGCATACAATGTGACTGACAAGGGATTAATTTCCAAAATATACAAACAGCTCATTCAACTCAATATCAAAAAAACAAACAACCCAATCAAAGAATGGATGGGCAGAAGACCTAAATAGACATTTCTCCAAAGAATACATACAGATGGCCAATAGGCACGTAAAAAGATGTTCAACACCACTAATTATTAGAGAAATGCAAATCAAACCCACAATGAGGTATCACCTCACACTGGCCAGAATGGCCATCATTAAAAAGTCTACAAATAACAAATGCTGGAGAGAGTGTGGAGAAAAGGGAACCCTCCTACCCTGTTGGTGGGAATGTAAATTGTGAAGCCACTATGTAAAACAGCATGGAGGCTCCTCAAAAAACTAAAAATAGAGGTGCCATATGATCCAGCAATCCCACCCCTGGGCATATATCTGGAGAAACCTGTAATTCGAAAAGATACACGCATCCAATATTCATATATGGAAGCAACCCAAATGTCCATCGACAGATGAATGGATAAAGAATATGTGGTATATGTATACAATGGAATACTACTCAGCCATGCAAAAGAAAGGAATAATGCCATTTGCAGCAACATGGATGGACATAGAGATTATACCAAGTGAAGTAAGTCAGAAAGAGAAACACCATATGATATCACTTATATGTGGAATCTAAAATATGACACAAATGAACTTGTTGATGAAACAGAAACAGACTCACATACATAGAAAACAAACTTATGGTTACCAAAGGGGAGAGGGAGTGGGGGATGGATAAATTAGGAGTTTGGGATTAGCAGATCTAAACTACTATACATAAAATAGATAAACAAAAGGTCCTATTGTATGGCACAGGGAACTATATTCAATATCCTGTAATAAACCATAAAAGAAAAGAATATGTATTCTACATATATGTATAACTGAATCACTTTGCTGTACACTGGAAACTAATACAACATTGTAAATCAACGATACTTCAATTTAAAAAAAGAGCTCTTGAAAATTAAAATATAGCAGAGATTTAAACACTCAAGGAGAAGAGGTGCACCGATTATAAATCTGAAGAAATATTCTAGAAAGTAGAGCAAAAGAACAAAGATGCAGCCAGTATAGGAGGTGTGATGGTTCATTTCATGTGTCAACTTGACTGGATCACAGGGTGCCCAATATTTGGCTAAACATTATTTCTGTGTCTGTGAGGGTGTTTCCAAGATGAGATTAGTATTTGAATCTGTAGATTGAGTAAAGCACATTGCTCTTCCCAATGGGGGTGGGTCTCATCTAATCCTCTGAGGGCCTGAAGAGAACAAAAAGGTGGAGGAAGGGAGAATTTGCTCTCTCTGCCTAACTGCTGGAGCTGAGTTATCAATCTTCTCCCACCCGTGGACTGGAACTTACACCATCAGCCTCTGGAGCTACATCACTGGCTTTCCTGGGTCTCCAGCTTGCAGACAGTAGATTGTGCAACTTAGCCTCTATAATTTCATGAGTATAAATAGATAGATGGATAGATAGACAGACAGACATAGAACCAATAAGATGTACAGATATAGATATAGATGTAGAGCCAATAGGATATAGAGAAAGAGATAAAATAAAGATAGATCCTCTTGGTTCTCTTTCTCTGGAGAACCCTGACTAACATAGGAGGAAAAAAAAGTGGAGGAGTCCAAGAAGAATGACTTCCAATTAACAGAAGTTCCAGAAACAGACCAGAGAAAATGGTGGGAAGGAACTCATCAACAATTTGGAGAATTTTTTTAAACAAAAGGGTCTAAATGTATAGATTACAAGGACCCACTAAGTACCCCCCTGGGCAAAGCATGAAAAGAGACTCATACCAGGGCACATCATCATGAAACTTGAGATGCCTGGACAAACAGAAGATCCCACAAGCATACAAGGTAAGGAAGAGGGTCACACATGAGGGTCCAAGATAGCTTCAGACTTCTCGACAACACCAGCAGCTAGCAGGCACAGGAGCAATGCCTGTGAGATGCAGAAGGAGAAGTATTCCTGGGACTTCCCTGGTGGTCCAGTGGTAAAGAATCTGCCTTCCAATGCAAGGGACACAGGTTCGATCCCTGGTCGGGGAACTAAGATCCTAGATGCCACAGGGCAACTAAGCCTGTGCGCCACGACTACTGAGCTCGTGCGCCTCGACGGGAGAGCCTGCATGCCACAAACTACAGGGCCCATGCGCTCTGGAGCCTGTGTGCCACAGCTAGGTAGAAAAAAACCCACACGCAACAACTAGAGAGAAGCCTGCGCGGTGCAATGAAGAGCCCGCATGCCTCAGTGAAGATCCCAAGTGTCGCAACTAAGACCCAATGCAGCCAAAAAATGAAAAGAAAAATAAAGAAAAAAAAAGAAGTATTCCCAAGCTAGATTTCTTTACCCAGACAAGCTATCAATCCAACATGAGGATAAAATGAAACTATCTGTAGACATGCAAAGTCTTGAAACATTTACAGTCCATTCTCATTTTTCACGGACTCCTTGTTTGAAAATTCAGCTACTCACTAAAATGTATCTGCAACCTCAACATCGATACTTGTGGTGCATTTATTGTCATTCACAGACACGCACAGAGTAGCAAAAAAATTGGGGCTCTGACAGCACTCACACTGTAAACGTGTCCTTTAGGCAACCTATTTAGCGCCACATTTTTCATTTTTTGTGATTTTTGTTGGTGGTTTCGCTGTTTAAAGTGGTTCCAAGCAGAGTGCCTAAGGGTTGTCTAGTGTTCCCAAGTGCAAGAAAACTGGGAGGTGCCCTTATGGAGGAAATCCGTGTGTCAGACGAGCTTCGTTCAGGCATGAGTCACAGGGCTGTTGGCCGTGAGTTCAATGTTAGTGAATGAGCAACATATTAAATATAGTGTCTTTAAACAGAAAATACAAATAAAGCACCCAGAAAGCAAGGTTAGGTGTTAATCAGTTGATGAAAATGCTGTGGGAGTTCCCTGGTGGTCTAGTGGTTAGGATACCGGGCTTTCACTGCCATGGCCTGAGTTCAATCCCTGGTCGGGGAGCTGAGATCCCACAAACCGCATGGGATGCTGTGACCACAGACTCGTAGGAACCTAACCTCATATTTCCCCTGGGAGCAATAGCTCTGTATTGTCTAATTCAGTGTTTGCAGTGACTTCATAGAATGTAACTCCCTCAAATAGTGAGAACGGACTGTACTTTCCTTATACTCTTTCCCAGGACATTACTTGTCAAGATACTTCACCAGAATATGGGGGTAAAATCAAGAAAGAGGAAAGGGACTTCCCTGGTGGACCAATGGTTAAGACTCCATGCTGCCACTGCAGGGGGCACAGTTTCGATCCCTGGTTGGAGAACTAAGATCCCATATGCCATGCAATGAGGCCAAATAGATAAATTGTAAAAAAAAAAAAAAAAAGAGGAAAATGTAGGATACAGGAAACTGGAAGAGGCAAGGTAAATCCCAAGGACAGCAGCCTGGACCCAGGCCTGGGGAGCTAGAGTTCACCAAGCCCAGGCTCCAGGAGTGGAGAAGGCCTGGTGGATCCGACAGTCCTGTGAGGCAAGTTCCGGACTGAATTAGCAACAGTTGCATAGAAAACTAAGCAAAGGAGGGCTTCCCTGGTGGCGCAGTGGTTGAGAATCTGCCTGCTCAATGCAGGGGACACAGGTTCAAGCCCTGGTCTGGGAAGATCTCACATGCCACAGAGCAACTGGGCCCGTGAGCCACAACTACTGAGCCTGCGCGTCTGGAGCCCGTGCTCCGCAACGAGAGAGGCCGCGATGGTGAGAGGCCCGCACACCGCGATGAAGAGTGGCCCCCGCTTGCCGCAACTAGAGAAAGCCCTCGCACAGAAACGAAGACCCAACACAGCTAAAAATTAATTAATATTTTTTAAAAACTAAGCAAAGGAGAAACAAGACAATTATTAGCTGGGATGGGGTACCACTGAGCCTCGAAGGTTGTCACAGCTATGGCCTTTGCTTCATCTTAACACTTGTGAGCATGTGCTCTATTGAGCCCTGTTTAAAGCAAACATTTTACATGAATGAACTCATTTTTTAAACTTTATTTTTTCATTTTTATACAATTTTTAAAGGTTACACTCCATTTACAGTTATTACAAAATATTTGCTATATTCCTCATGTTGTACAATACATTCCTGTGACCCCTCACACCCAATAGTTTGTACCTCCCACTCTCCATCCCTATGTTGCCCCTCCCCGCCACACTGATAACCACTAGCTCGTTCTCTATATCTGTGAGTCTGCTTCTTTGTTATACTCACCAGTTTGTTGTATTTTTTAGATTCCACATATAAGTGATATACAGTATTTGTCTTTCTCTGCCTGACTTCTTTCACTCAGCATAATACCCTCCAAGTCCTTCCATGTTGCTGCAAAACGCAAAATTGTGTTCTTTTTTATGGCTGCGTAATATTTCACTGTGTGCGTGTGAGTGTGTGTGTGTGTACACACACCACATCTTCTTTATCCATTCATCTGTTGATGGACACTTAGGCTGCTTCCATATCCTGGCAATTGTAAATGATGCTGCTGTGAACATTGGGGTGCATGTATCTTCAAATTCATGTTTTTGGTTTTTTCAGATATATACCCTGCAGTGCAATGGCTGGGTCATATGGTAATTCTATTTTTAGTTTTTTGAGAAACCTCCACGCTGTTTTCCACAGTGGCTGCACCAATTTACATTCCCACCAACACTGTACGAAGTTTCCCTTTTCTCCACCTCCTCGCCAACATTTGCTATTTGTGTTCTTTTTGATGATAGCCATTCTGACAGGTGTGAGGTGATATCTCCCTGTGGTTTTGATTTGCTTTTCCTTAATGATTAGTGATCTTGAGCATCTTTACATGTGCCTGTTGGCCACCTGCATTTCCTCTTTGGAAAATTGTCTATTCCGTTCTTCTGCCCACTTTTTAATCGGGTGAACTAACTCATTTAAAGCTCCAGCCCAGCAAGGCCTGGTGGATGGCTATCAACCAAGAGGCTGGGTAACTTGTCTAGGATCACACAGCTAATAAGTGGTGTAAGGAAGATTGGAACCCGGGCAGGCGGCTCCAGAGTCCATGCCCTTAATTACTGAAAACAAAGGTGGCCAGCATTCTAAGACTATACGGAGAGGTCTGAGGACGTGGGAAGGTGTGTGTAGTGGGGGTGGGGTGGGAAACGGCGAACTCCTCGCCTTCCAGAATAAGTCAGCCGATAAAGGTGACAACTACAGAAATCAAGATTCAGTTCCAAAGGCAGGGCGGTAAAAACCAAAATAATTAGTTAAAGGAGGTGAAGGAGTTGCCTCTGGGAAGGGCCTATGGGAAAGAGTGAGGCACAGCGGCGGGAAACTGCTGTTTTTCTTAACAAACCTTGTAGAACTATTTGCCTGTATAAGTCTGATCAAAATAAAAGCTAAAAATAAAGAAAAGAAATAAACAACATCCCCCTGATCTTAGACAGAGCCTGCCAGCCAGAGACCCCATCTGCATCAACCCTCCAGCTCGTTCAGGGGCTGCTGGTACTGACATCTCATCTCAGAACCACACTTCCTGAAAGAAGCCAGGCTGCCAAGGGCCGTCACCACACACACTAATGACAAAGACACAAGCTGACACATGGGCTCTCCAGAGACACTCCCAGCACCTGAGGTCACAGGGACAAAGTAGCTTCCATCGGGGAGTTTGCCTCAGGCACGCGGAAAACCTCTATCCCATCTCATGCCCCCAGCCCAGCCCAGATGGGGCTCCCTGCCCCTTTCTCCTGATGCCCCAACACTGACTCATAGCTGTGGGTGGCAGCTTTACTGAAGATTCGCAGCTGGCAGCCCTCTGATCAATGAGGGTGAGTATTAGACGCCTGCTGCATACACATTCCCACATCTTCTTCTAAGTGTCAAACTCAACAACCAAAGGTGCTGCTGGCCGCACAATTCCCTTCCTCCAGGGAATTTCAGACCCTAAAGGAACACTTTTGTTCCCTCGGGGCTGTGACAACCATGTTTCAGCTAATCTGTCCCTTAGCCCCTGTCGGCCCAAGGGGACACTCAGCTACTGGAATTAATGCTTCTAGCCTCTTTCACAGGGTTCTTATGAGGGCCAAATGAATCATGCAGGCTGGGATATTTTGGGAAACAGAAGAGTGAGAAATCCAAAAAATATTTTGAGAAACATAAGCAATCAGCCCTCGAGGATGTTAAAATAGATGATTAGGCCCTGGATTAAATAGCAGAGCAGGCATGGATGAAACGGAATGGAGAGAGAGAAACTTTCTCATGTAAAAGAATTTAAGATCTGATAAAGTTGTCTTGAGCAGGCAAAGAACAATGGAAGAGGTAGCACCTAAACAATCAGTTTAGATGTATTCTTCCCATCTTTCACAGATGCTGGCAACAAAGAATGGTTTATAAAGCAAAGCCAATCTTAGGAAGACTGGCCAAAAATATAAATGAATATTGACCAGATCTCCGGAGGAATGGGGTGTTTCCAAGCTTTTAAAATTATTGAGGATATTTTTTTAAAAGGAGCGGGGAAAGGATTGGACTATATAAAGACAAAAAAAAAAAAATCTTCTGTACCACAGAAAAAATTAGCAGGGAGAAAAATGAACCAACAAAGGGTTAATAACAGTAATCTGCGGGGGCAAAGAACTGTACTCACTGGTAAGGAAGGCCTTAAACCAACAGGGTTTTTTTTTTTTTTTTTTTTTTTTTGGAACTTGACAGAATGATACCAAATTTCATCTGGAAAAATAAACACGTGAGACCAGCCAGGGAAATTCTAAGGAAAAACAAAACTAATGAAAGAGAGTTGGCTTTGCCAGATGTTAAAACGTATTATGAAAGTACAATAAGTTTTTAAGTTTAGTACTAGAAAGGAGGTTGACAGGTTGACACTCAATCCAGCCCAGAGTACAGAAATCTGTGGGAATTCAGCACATGGAAAAAAAGGAGGGCTTTCATATCAGAGGGAAGAGACCTATTAGTCAAAGCAGGGCATTGAGATAACTGGGTAGTCACCCATCTGGAAAAAAATAAAATTGAATCCCTACCTCACCCCTTATACCAAAATAAATTCCAGATGGATCCAAGATTTAAACAAAAAATATGGAACCACAAAAATTCTAAAAGAAAACATAAGTGAAGTTATTTAAAATCTTGGAAAGGAAAGCTCTTTCTAAGCAGGATACCCAGAAGCCATAATAAAATTCATTTGAGGAAATAAATGAGTGAGAAATCCAAAGAGATGAGGAATAATCCCGCTTTGATATTAGAATCCATGATCAATGGAGAGCAGAGAAACACTCTTTCCTATATAAAATAACTCAAACCATAATGACAGTGTCTTCTCCAACGAGTGAACAATGGAAGGAATGTTGAATAAATGTGAGGCCATGTGAGGAAAAATACAAGCTTAAATCCATTTCCATATACTGAAGAATAAATGGTTTATAAAGCAAATCAAATCCTAGAAAGACTGGCCAAAAATATAAGCAATATTGACCAAGTCTCTGGAGGGATGAGAGCCTTCTAGGCTTTAAAATGATTGAGGAAATCAAAAAAGAAAGGAGAACTGATTCAACTGTTTTAAAAAATATATCTTCTGTACCCCCCAAAAAATCAAAGTTTAGAAACTATGACTTACATACAATTTTTAAATGTCTAGGTGAAAAAAAAGTATAAGCCAAGTCATGACAGAAACCAAACAGGCTCATACAAATGAGAAAAAGACTTAAAACCTATCAGAAAAACAGGCAAAAGCTGTATATGAAAAAGAAATTCACAGAAAAAAGAATTTGAAATGAACACTAACTCTACGAAAAATTTCAACCTCACTCATAATTAAGGAATGTAAGTAAAAGCAATAAAATACCCTTTTTTTTAATCTATCAAATCGGCCAACATTTTAAAGTTTGAAAATGCCTAAATTTATAGAGAAATAGTCATTCTCAAACACTGCTAGTGGGAGTATAAAATGATCTACTCCATTCCTTTTCATGGCTGTGTAATACTCTATGTGTGGATGTCGAAAAGTTTAGTTAACAAGTCATCATTTATAGACATTTAGAGTTGCTGGTTCTTTCTTCTTAAAGTTTTAGGAATAAAAATCAGTACTGTGGTGAACATCTTTGTGCATACATCTTTGCATACATATGTGAATATATTTGTAGGAGTAATTCTAGGCAATGGGATTGCTCATTGAATGGACCTTTGCGTTAAAAGTTTTGATAGATATGGCCAAACTGCCTTCTCACGAGGTTACAGCAGTTTACACTCTGATCAGTTCGTGTGTGTCCCTGTACCTTTTCCAGCAGCAAAATTATAACAGTAATATTGTTTTGTTAAGTATTTAAAAAAAAAAAATAGAAAGATGAGGAACAGGGCAGAAATGGACAGGAATTAACAAATTGTGGTACAAAAGTTTAAAATGTTTCTTAGCTCTGCCTTTGCCACTTACCAGCCACATCCCTTCCCCACTCTGAGCCTCAGTTTCCCCATCTGCAAAATCAGAGGAATAAAATGAATTGACCCTGGGGCTTCCCTGGTGGCACAGCGGTTAAGAATCCGCCTGCCAGTGCAGCGGACAGGGGTTCGAGCCCTGGTGCGGGAAGATCTCACATGCCGCGGAGCAACTAAGCCCGTGCACCACAACTACTGAGCCTGCGCTCTACAGCCCACGAGCCACAACTACTGAAGCCCGCGCGCCTAGAGCCCGCGTGCTCCGCAACAAGAGGAGCCACCGCAATGAGAAGCCCGCGCACCGCAACAAAGAGTAGCCCCCGCTCGCCGCAGCTAGAGAAAGCCCGCACGCAGCAACGAAGACCCGACGCAGCCAAAAATAAATAAATTTATTTATTTATTTTGCGGTACGCGGGCCTCTCACTGTTGTGGCCTCTCCCATTGCGGAGCACAGTCTCCGGACGCGCAGGCTCAGCGGCCATGGCTCACGGGCCCAGCCGCTCCGCGGCATGTGGGATCTTCCCGGACCGGGACACGAACCCGTGTCCCCTGCATCGGCAGGCGGACTCCCAACCACTGTGCCACCAGGGAAGCCCCAATAAATTTATTTTTTAAAAAATGAATTGACCCTTCTTAAACCTACTCACCTAATAACAAAGAGTGAATGGGTCTTACCTGTGAGTGTCTGGGTGGCAGCAGCAGGTGAGAGGCCATCCCTGCTCACTCTTCCCTCCCACACACCAGAGACACAGTCATATCAAGGGCTCCAGCATGGCCCAGCCTGGGCAGACAAGACTGGGTCTCATTCCCCGACTGTGGCTGAGGAAGGTTGGGAAGCCAGTTTCTACTCTGTTGGAGCAGTCATTGTTTTTCTGCCAGGGTGCAGAAAGCTGGATCTCAGGGCTGCCTCTCCCGGTGTCTTAGGTGTGGGCCATTGACTTGATCACAGCCCTCGCTCAAAAACCATCAGTATGGACTTGAGGATATGGGGAGGGGGAAGGGTAAGCTGTGACAAAGTGAGAGAGTGGCATGGACATATATACACTACCAAATGTAAAATAGATAGCTAGTGGGAAGCAGCCACATAGCACAGGGAGATCAGCTCGGTGCTTTGTGACCACCTAGAGGGGTGAGATAGAAAGGGTGGGAGGGAGGGAGACGTAAGAGGGAAGAGCTATGGGGACATATGTATATGTATAACTGATTCACTTTATTATAAAGCAGAATCTAACACACCATTGTAAAGCAATTATACTCCAATAAAGATGTTTAAAAAAAACAAAACAAAACAAAACAAAAACAACCATCAGTAGCTCCCCACTGCCTGCAGGAGTAAAGCTAAGCCTCTTGACTGAGTCTGGCCTTGAGGCTCCAGATTCTGGCTCCACCCCCCTCTATGGTCTGGCCAGATACATGGTCTCGGCTTCCCAAACTGAGCCCTGAATATACACCTTATATGGGGACTTTCCCTCCTCCTGTGCTTTGTTCACCTGCAAAGTTCTCCAGGGAAATTCCACAAGCCTTTATCACAGCTTTC
Source organism: Platanista minor (assembly GCA_004363435.1). Lineage (NCBI taxonomy): Eukaryota > Metazoa > Chordata > Mammalia > Artiodactyla > Platanistidae > Platanista > Platanista minor. The sequence goes on from RJWK010018583.1 coordinate 28,649, forward strand.
TGGCTTGATGAATCTCAGAAAAAAAAGCATGTATATTCAAAACAGTGCATAGTATAATGAAGATCAAGATTGGGTATGTTTACATATATGGAAAAAAGACTGGGAGGAAACTACACCATAATGCTCTCATCTCCAGTACCTTCATCAGGGTAACAAGGATGATGAAGATGATGATGACAGCTTACACAGACTGAGTGCTCACGCCATGCCAAGCAGCACCCTAAACCTTTAACAGGTCCTTCTTTATTCATTTTTATATTTTTCAAGGTCTCCACAATTGACATGTATGACTTTTATAGTCAGAAAAACAACTGCTGTTTTTTAGCTCATTAGAGTTAAGTCATAATAGATAATTATTTTCATACAGTTGAATTATTTTCATCCATTCAGGACTCAGATGGGTAAGGTCAGACTCCCACCATCCCCTTCCCCATGGCCCCCTCCTCTCCTGTTCACTCCCTCCACCCTTGCAGTCTCCCAGGAAACTGGGCCCTCTAAGTGCCCATGGCCAGAGGCACCAAGCTAGAACCCGTTCCCAGGAGTCCCCTCCCCTGGCCTGTTCAAGTTTCCATGGCTACCTGGCAGCAGGTGGCGGTTAAGAGTCTAGACCCTGGAAATCAGACCAGCCCTGACCCTGCTCTATGCACCCCCGTGTGAACTTGGCCTACTTGACTCCTTCCTCTGTGCCTGTGTCCCGGTTGTAAACTGGCCATCATAGTAGTACCACTTCCTTTGTAGACGAGAATGAAATGGGATGAGGGCAGAAAAGTGCCTAACCCAAAGTCTGGCACAAGTAGGCGCTCACTACATAGGTGCTATGGTCATACTAATTATTACTATTCGTTACTAATTTGTTGGGGATGCCCAAAGGCAGCAGACAGGCAGTCCTCTCAGATAAGTACTTGTTTAGAAGCCCTCTGAACAGAGGCCTAGAAAACCATAATCTTGAGGATAAATAGTCTCCACGAGCTGGACAAAGTCTGGGACCGCTGTGTGTGGCGGCGTGGCGGGGAGGATCCGGCGCAGAGAAGGGTTTAAGCCTCGGACAATGGGTGCCGTCTGAACTAACCAGGGCCGCTTCTTTGAGTCGTGAGAAGAGCTATTTTCTTGTTTAAAGCCTTAAAGAGCTATTAGATTGGGCAAATCACTGGTAAAACAGCTGGAAACTTAAGTAGCAATTTAAACAGCCCATTGCCCTTCCAGCCCGGGGTGGAATGCGAGCCGCCGGCCGGCCAGTCTCCGGCCCTACATTGTCTGGACTAAGAGGATTGAGCGGGGACCTCTCCGTAGGCTCTGAATGCGGCCCTGAGCTTTATTTAGCAAATCCACAATTTCTACCCCACCCCCTCCTCTTCTTGTTTTTTTGTTAAGTGAGCAGACCAAACTCTAATTTTCCCTCTTTTCTCTCCCAAGCCCCGTTGAATCGGCCCATTCTTTCATTATCTGGAACTAATGAAGGCCTTGCAGAGTCCCTGCCCGGGAATGGGCCTGTATGTAGAACATGTTTCATTGATCAACTTCAAAAAGTCTTCGTCGGGGTAGGGGGGGACGGGGGAGGGTCTCCCGGCCGCTTGGCAGGGGAGGGGGCGGTGCGGAAGCTGAGTGACAGCGCGGGAGGAGGGGCCGCGCAGAAAGTGTTTCTGTCCGGCTGATCCGTGTGTTTGTTTTGTGGCCGGCGATTCTGCCGGCGCCGGGGCCGCCCGAAGCCCCATGATTCACCCGCAGTGGACTTGTAAAGGAGGGTGGGTTGCTTTAAATGTTTTATTTTATTTTTTCTTAATATCCCCACAAATAAAAATTGGGGCCAACCAAGCAGAGCTCTGGCCCTAGAGCAGTGCCCCCGGGGAAGTGTGGCCACTGGCTTTAAGCTTCCCTTAACATCCGTTCCAGCAACATCCCGAGGCCCTGAGAGCCGGTGGCGGGGTCGGGGTCGGGGGCGGGGCGGGGGGGGTGGGGACGGGACGTGGGTTGGGGGGCTTGGCACTCAGACAGGATGAGGTGTGTCGGGCCCACCCGGGTGGGAGCAGACAGTCTGAGCAAGAAGGCACCGCAGCCCAAGGACAGTTGAAGCCCTTCCTTCAACAGATATTTAGTGAGCACCTACTACGTGCCAGGCGCCTCTACTGATTGATTTTATTCTTATGTGTTTTTCTTTTTTTAATTGCAAAAGCAGGGAATGCCAATTGCAAAACAACTCCATGACACATGATGGATACACAGGAAAAAGTAAAAGTTCCCAGTGGCACTTCCTAATCCCATTCCCTGGAGGAAACTGCTGTTCACATTTGGATGTCACTTTTTGAGACTTTAAAAGTACACACACAAACAGAAAGGGATTTTTAGTTGCTGTGCTTTTGCAAACGCAGGATCACAGATCTTGTTTTAAAACTTGCTTTTGTCACAATGTAGCAGGAACATTTTTTTCTAAGATGCTCTTCAATGGCTGCATATTAATATTCTGTTGTGTTTGTTCCATAATTTACTCCATCCTTCCCCTGCTGAAAGGCATTTGGGTTGTTTTCAAGTTTTCCTTGTTACTAATGATTGTAACCTGAACATCCTTGAATAGCTATCTCCATCCATGAGCAAATATTTCTGCAGAGATTCCTGGATGGACAATTGTTGATCAAAGGTAGTTTTGCATTTTATTTTGTTTTTCCTTTTTATACAATACATGGAGTAATGTGCATAATATGCACTAATCTTTATTCAGCTCAATACATTTGACACAGGTGTATATCTCTGTAGTCCCACCCAGACCAAAATATAGAACATTTCTAGCACCCCCAGCATGCTCCCGTGTGTGCCCTCTCACTCAATCCCCCACCCTAGAGGTAAGGAAAGAGCATTCAAAATTTTGACGGAGAAGCCTTCTGTAAGCTCTGCTCCAACTTAACTCCCACGATAGTGTCCAAGGCTGTCTCCCGACAGCCTCTCCAGCGCGGGTGTTAACTGATTTTTGTCTTTTTTGCCAATCCCATTGACCTAGTTGGCCCCTTTGGTAGGAGTGAAGCTACACTTTTTTGTTTTTTTCTGGAAATACTCTGTCCTTTAGGAGTTCCTCCTCTGTCAGTTGCCTATTCACATCCTTTGCCCATTTACTCTAGTCCGTTAAGAATTCATTCTCTTGGCCACAAGGAGCTTGGGATTGGTCTGAGCCCCTTCCCCTCCCTACACCCTGCTTCTGAACTCCTCACTTCACCTCCCCAAGCTTCGGTTTTGCCATCTGTAAAATGAGGGTAGTCACGCCTTCCTGGCAAGGGGGTTTTGTGAATGAAGCAAGGTTGTGAACAGCTGGTTGGTTTTAAGAACTTAGTGAATGGTACCCACAGAAAGTGTGACCAACCCTAGTCCTCACTGCATTTCTTCCAGTTCTTTCTCCAGTTTCAAAAGGGAGGCCCTGGAATTGGATTTCTGTTACCGAAGGCAAGGGAGGAGCAGGTATTAGAGGCTCTGGGGTCCACAGTGGTGAGGCCCCCAAGGTTTACTTGAAACCAGTTGTTTTTTCAAATCCTTGGGATCAGAAAGGGTCTAGGCTGTTTCTCAAAGAGTGTTGCAAAGAATCTTAACAGTTGCTGCATGATTAATATAAAGGAGGTGAGGGAATGTGATCAAATCAATGTGGGGCACACCGGGCCAAGCAAAGACATGGTACGGCTCTGCTGCAGGATCTCCCAGAGACTTCAGTGTGCTAAGAGCTGGGACAACTCTCCAAGAGGATGGAGTGTATGTACAGTGAGGTAGTTCCCAAGTGGATTTGACCCTGGGCTCCCAGAGTAGCAGGCTTTTTTTTTTTTTTTTTTTTTTTTTTTTTTGCCGTACGTGGGCCTCTCACTGTTGGGGCCTCTCCTGTTGTGGAGCACAGGCTCCAGACGCTCAGGCTCAGCGGCCACGCCTCACGGGCCCAGCTGCTCCTTGGCAAGTGGGATCTTCCCGGACTGGGACATGAACCCGCGTCCCGTGCATCAGCGGGCGGACTCTCAACCACTGCGCCACCAGGGAAGCCCAAGTAGCAGGCTTTTGCTCTCAGAGAAAGCCAACTGCAGAGAAGACTCTGGATGGGGTGAAACAAATGCCGCCATAACCCTATTCACAGCGTCCCACCCAGGCCAGAGGGATCTTTCTAGAACACAAATCTGCCATGTCATTCCCTTGCCTTGAACCCTCCCGTGGTGCCCCACTGCCTCCAGGATAAACTCATAGCCTGGGCAACCAGACTGGCCTCCCTCTGCTCCACACCTTTGTCTCCAGGCCCACCAAACTAGTTGCAGTTTCCTCTGCTTCCCAGGATGTTTTGCCCCTGTTCCTCTATTTGGAATGCTCTTTGTGTGCCAGCCACCTGCGGAACTCCTATTCATCCTACAAAACACTACTTACCTCTTCTGTGAAATTTTACCCTCACACATGCCCTCTCCTCACCCAACCAGACCTGCTGAGTTGATGTCTACCCACCTCTTATCTTTTTTTTTTTTTTTTTTTTGCGGTACACGGGCCTCTCACTCTTGTGGCCTCTCCCATTGCGGAGCACAGGCTCCGGACGCACAGGCTCAGTGGCCATGGTTCACGGGCCCAGCCACTCCGCGGCATGTGGGATCTTCCCGGACCGGGGCATGAAACCGTGTCCCCTGCATCGGCAGGCGGACTTTCATCCAC
>RJWK010018584.1:0-33193 GCA_004363435.1 Platanista minor
CCTCTCACTGCTGTGTCCTCTCCCGTTGCGGAGCACAGGCTCCGGACGCACAGGCTCAGTGGCCATGGCTCACGGGCCCCGCCGCTCCACGGCATGTGGGATCTTCCCAGACCGGGGCACAAACCCATGTCCCCTGCATCGGCAGGCAGACTCTCCACCACTGCGCCACCAGGGAAGCCCCTCAATGTATATTTTTATTCCTTTAAGAAATCAACACAACAATGGTTTCCGCACACAGATCATTCCATACTCTTACAGTATTGTCACATGCAAAAACAAAAAAATGAAACCCTCATAAAGTTTATTATAAAACATGAAGCTAATTGAATTTCTCTTAACACAGTAACAAAATTAAAAATTAAAAAACATTCTTAGAAAACTGAATCTGTTACTTTGCATAATCTGCTGAATAACTGCTGGGTATACTAACATCTTAAACGAAAAGAAAGTTTCAGTAAGTTCTTATACTGCACCATGATGATCACTGAGTAATTTTTCTTTCCTCTGACTTTCTAAAATAAATTTATCCCTGTTAGCTATTATAAAAATTGTCTAAAATGATATGTAGTGAATTTAACCAGCATACTAAGCTTAATTTCATTTATCTCTAGTTGTGGCTTTTCTTCATTTTAAATCATCCAAACTCTAATTTGTTTTCTGCTTATGGCTATAGATACAGCACAGTGTATTAATGATTCAGCCCATATGTTTGTCAAGGTGAGTTCAATCATTCTTTGGCAGGAGTCTTGTTTTTTTAACCTACATCGTGCAAGAAAAATTAGGTTGACCTAATTGCTTTTTGGAGCATGGGATCATCACAGCCATATTTGCAATGTCTCCTTTTAAATGCTGGTGTTCTCCCTACTCTTACCTTCTGATTTTTTTAAGATGTGCTAGAAAAAACGGGGAAAAGTCTAGTGCTGTGTAGGGTGCTTGCCTTGCTAGGTTTTAATACTACTGTGCTAAGCTTATCTTCCCATCTTGATTGATTAGAGCTTGATGGCATAGCAGAAGTTTGCAGCAATATTAAAATAGTACTGTTACATCTCTTAAACATCATTCCAAAAAGCTTCCAGTGACAATCTGCTTACCCTCCCACTCCACCAGCTTCTGTTGTTATCTGCAGAAGACATTGCCAGGTCTTGGCTCTCAAGAAATCAGATAACTCTCTTAATGAACAATGGAATATGAAGGAAAGGGCTGATGGCTCAATAAAACTATCCTCCATATTATTCTCATAGGCAGTTACCTAAGACAGTTTCCCACTAGCATTTAAATAAATTCTTTTTTTTTTTTTCTTTTTTTTTCTGCGGTATGCGGGCCTCTCACTGTTTTGGCCTCTCCCGCTGCAGAGCACAGGCTCCAGATGCGCAGGCTCAGTGGCCATGGCTCATGGGCCCAGCTGCTCCGCGGCATGTGGGATCTTCCCGGACCGGGGCACGAACCCATGTCCCGTGCATCGGCAGGCGGACTCTCAACCACTGCGCCACCAGGGAAGCCCTAAATAAATTCTTTAAGTAAAATAAAAGAGGAATGACTTTTCCTTTCGTCAATTGTGAAATCTAGTTGCTAGCATAAACTTTTTAAATTTAAACTGGTTTATAGCATATTTGAAAGATAATACATATTAAGGCACCAATAGATTGGAAACATATTTCAAGTAGCTCAAGAATTACTTTACTATGTGATTTAACAAGGAATCCATTTTAGAAAACAAAATTAATCTTGTGAGTCACTAGGTTTTGTCTCTAGTGGTTGTCTCAGTATGCACTGTACAAATAGAATGAACATTTATTGCCACCTAATATCCCAAGAAAGTAATAGTTTTAACTTATTTTTGTAGAAGTAAATGTGATAATAAATGCTTATCTATATGAGATACAGTGTAAAAATGCAATAGGGATACAAAATATCTAATCCAAGAAATAAATAGGAATAAGAATATATTATACTGTGAATTAGGACTTTTAATACATTCATGTCACCCCATGTGTCAGTCATTCAATGACTTTACCAGAAACAAATAAGTCCTATTTATACTCATCTCCATTTATAGGTTACAGACTTCTTCCTTCATGTAAGATTCAGTGCAAACACCTTAGTGGTTTTGTTGTTTCGACAAAGAGAAAGAGATGGAGTATACATGTTTTTTCTTTTGTTATTATATTAGTTTAAGAGGAGGTTTATTTCTTTCTTAAAAATTAATTAGGGGCTTCCCTGGTGGCGCAGTGGTTGAGAGTCCGCCTGCCGATGCAGGGGATACTGGTTCGTGCCCCGGTCCGGGAAGATCCCGCATGCTGCAGAGCGGCTGGGCCCGTGAGCCATGGCCGCTGGGCCTGCGTGTCCGGAGCCTGTGCTCCGCAGCGGGAGGGGCCACAACAGTGAGAGGCCCGCGTACCGCAAAAAAAAAAAAAAAAAAAAAAAAAAAAAATCAAGTAGACGTGTAGTTTCAAACTGGAGAGTGAAAACGAAAACATTTTCACATTTTTCACCTCTCAAAGAATCACCCCAAAATAATGAGGAGAACATGAAACATAAAACCAATTCCATCATAAATGCAAATGAGATGGGTGAAAAACAATTTATATAGTATGGAAATAGATGAAGTCAATGGCTCAGCAACTCAGAAAAGAGTCAAACCTACGTGACCATAAAAGGTGGAAACCAATGAAAAGTCAGGTGATTGTCCCTGCAGAACCTCAGAATGACAGTATAGGTGACAGTGCAGAATGGCTCAAAAATCAAACTCCATAGGAAGTAAGAATAAGCAAATGGTACAAAGCAGGGCCACTTTTCTAAAATCTATAGAAAAGGCAGTTATATCTGCAGCCAAAAATGTAAAATTTCTAGACGATTAACAGGAGACCAAAGGTTTGCGCTGTGGGCAACTTAGCAAGAGTAGCCCCAAGCTCCAAGCATGGAGAAGGGTCAGTGTGAGAGGCCATACAATAAACAGCGATTGGGCTTCCCTGGTGGCGCAGTGGTTGAGAGTCCGCCTGCTGATGCAGGGGACACGGGTTCGTGCCCCAGTCTGGAAAGATCCCACATGTCGCGGAGCGGCTGGGCCCGTGAGCCATGGCCGCTGAGCCTTCGCGTCCAGAGCCTGTGCTCCACAACGGGAGAAGCCACAACAGTGAGAAACCCGTGTAACGCAAAAAAAAAAAAAAAAAAGATGAAAAACAGCGATTAAGTCTGAAAACTGAACCACTGAGTCACTTTCCCAACCCTTCCCAGCTGGCTCCAGAATAGCAGATGTCTCCAGGCAGGAGACTGAAGATACTTTGCTAGAGAAAATAAAAAGATAAAGACCTACAACTACTAATATGTATGGTCTCCTAATGACAAAGCTAACCAGCCAACTGACTACCCAAGAATGAAGACCACTAGAGGACAAGACTTCCCTACCCAAAGATCTTCCGACCAGCTTTTTAGCTTCTCACTCAAAACAAAGGGACAGCCAAAGATTACTGAATCGTTAAGAATTCAACATAAAATATAAGAAGAAAAATGAACAAACACAAAATACTTAGTAGGAAACAGACATTGCAGGTAACAATAATCATGACATAGGTGTAAAAGAAAAGAGGCTATTGTATCAATGAAAGAGGAAATAAGCATGATTTTTTTCAAAAAGGAAAATTTTGAAAGGTCTTGAAATTTCATTCTTCCAGTTTTATTGAGATATAATTGACCTACAGCACTGTATAAGGTGCACAGCATGATGATTTGACCTATATACATCATAAAATGATTACCACAAGTTCAGTGAACATCCTTTATCTCATATAGATAGAAAATTAAAGAAATAGATAAAAAAATTTTTCCATGTGATGAGAACTCAGGATTTACTCTTCTAATAATTTTCATATGTAACATAATGCAGTGTTAATTATATTTCTCATGTTGTATGTTACGTCCGTAGTACTTATTTATCTTAGAGCTGGAAGTTTGTACCTTTTGACCACCTTCATCCAATTCCCCCTCCCCCACCCCCCACCTCTGGTAACCACAAATCTTCTCACTTTTTCTATGACTTTGTTTTTAAAGAAGAATTGACCTATAACACTATGTTAGTTCCTGGTACACAACATAGTGATTCCATATTTCTATATATTACAAAATGATCACAATAAGTCTATTATGATGTCACCAAAGATATTACATATGTATTGATTATATTCCCTATACTGTACCCATGACTCATCTATTTTGTAATTGGAAGTATGTACCTCTTAATCTCCCTCACCTAGTTCCCTCATCCCCCAACCCCCTTCCCTTTGGCCAGCACCTTTTCTGTTCTCTGTATCTATGACTCTGTGTCTGTTTTACTATGATGGTTCATTTGTTTTGTTTTTTAGATTCCACATGTAAATGAAATCACACAGTGTTTGTCTTTCTCTGTCTGACTTATTTCACTTAGCATAATACCTTCTAGGTCCATTCATGTTGTCACAGACGGCAAGATTTCATTCTTTTTTATGGCTGAGTAATACTCCATTGTATATATTTCTTTATCTATTCATCTATTGATGGACACTTAGTTTGCTTCCATATCTTGCCTGTTATAAATAACGATGCGATAAGTATTTCCTCTTGAAATTTTAAAGTAGGATTTCTGCAATATAAAAATCAAAGAAGATTTAGGTAATAATATCCTGGAAATATAAAGTAAAGCAAAAAGCCAATTAGATAGGTAATAGAAGAGAAAATATAAGAATAATGAGGATTAATCTAGGAGATAAGTCATACAACTAATGGGATCATCCAGAGAGAGAATAGATGAAATGTTGGTTGGGAGAAAATCATCAAAGAAATAACACAAGAAAATTTTCAATAACTAATGTACATAGATTTCCAGAATGAAAATGTCTACCAAGTGCCCAGTACAATGAATGGAAAAATATTAACAAGACAAACTTTTGACTGATACTTCAATTAATATTAAATATTTAGATTTTGGTATATTACTTTTGTTTTATTTTCTACTTTTATTGCTATTTTATGTGTTTTCATGTTTCCTAGATATTTTAATAAGAAATTGAAAAAGTATGACAGGCTGTTTGTCTGCTGCTATGTTAACAGAAAAACTTATTGTTGAGGGTCTACAGCACACAATTTATTACTTAATTGCACACTCTTATTTCATGACTACTATATTTTCATGTTCATCAAAATATAAGGACTAGCCCACAAATATACCATCAAATGATTTTTAACAAGAGTACTAAACTAACTCAAAAGGAAAAGCAAAGTCGCCCATGCAAAAATTATTTCAAGACAGCTTACAGATGCAAAGGTAAAAACTCAAAATACTTGAAGAAGAAATATATGAGGATGTCTTTCAATCTTGAGAAAGGCAAATATTTCTTAGGTAAGAGAGAGAAAGCACTAGTGATGAAAGAAAATGGATAAATCTTACTTATCAAAATTAAAACTTGTTTTCATCAAACAAAAAAAACCCCACCTCTATTAAGAAAATAAATAGGCAAACCACAGACTAGGAGATAATATTCACAACTCATATAATTGACAAAAGATTTGAATTCAGAATATATAAACAACTTCTAAAATTCAATGACAAAATGGTAGGAAACCCAATTTAAAAATAGGCAAAAGGTATTCCTAAAAGAAGATTTTTTTAAAGTCTAATAAGTACATTAAAAAGTGTTCAAGGGACTTCCCTAGTGGTGCAGTGGTTAAGACTCCACATTCCCAATGCAGGGGGCCTGTGTTCGATCCCTGATCAGGGAACTAGATCCTACATGCATGCCACAACTAAGGAGCCCGTGTGCCGCAACTAAGGAGCCCACGAGCCACAACTAAGACCCAGAGCAACCAAAAAAAAAAAAAAAAAGTGTTCAATATTATTAGTCATCAGAGAAATGCAAATTAAAACCACAATGAGAAATGACAAACCACTACACACCCGCTGCAATAGCTAAAATTTAAAAAATTGAATACAAATATTGATGAGGATGTAGAGCTAGTAGTATTCTGCTACATTACTAGTGGAAGTTTAAATGATCCAATCACATTCACCCATTCCACTCATAGATATTTATCCGAGAGAAATGAAAACATATGTCTTCAGAAAGACTTGTATATGAATGTTCATTGCAATGTTAGTCATAATAGCCCAAAACTAGAAACAGATCAGTGTCCATCAGCAGCAAAACAGATAAACTGTGGTATTTATTCTATGGTATACTTCTCAGCAATAAAAAGGAACATGGATGCATCTCAAAAAACATTATGCTGAAGAAAAGGAGCCAGATACAAGAGTGCATGCTGTATGGTTACATTTCAATAAAGTACTAGATTAGGTAAAACTAATTAATTAGTGACTGGTGTGTGTGTGTGTGTGCGAGGGAGGTTATTTCAAGGGAAGGGGCACAAGTCCACTATCTAGGGTAATGGAAATTGTCCATATCTGAATAAAAATGTGAGTGACACAGATGTATTCATTTTTCGATACTGATGGAACTATACATTTAAGATTTGTGAATTTCACTCTATGTAGATGATATTTCAATAAACTTATCATATGGATGGAAATAGAAGGGCTAGGATTCCATATTAGATTTATAAGACATTTTTCCCCAGTAATTATCAGGTCACTGGGTAACATTAGTATAGAGTCCAAATGACATATTATAAAAACTCAGCCAAAGTAGATCTTAATATCGTTACAAGAGAAGTTCCAGCTTTATAATGACCCCACTACTGTTAATGACGAATTCTACTGTAGATGGAAGTTAACCTGAAGACTACTCCCAATCAAAAACGTGTATACATACTGCAAACTGTCATAAATGAATTTGTTTGTAACCATTAGGGATTTCTTCGGTACATATCTCAACGGTTAGAGATAACGAGAGTTGGGGGTTTCTTTCCCCAGTCATTTCACCTCTGGGAGGTGTGTTATAATGAAAGCTTTAGACTGAATTTGGTAACACATACTAATATTTATTAGCTGGCAACTATGAACACAATCATACAAACTGTTCTGCGTGTTCAGATTCCCAGCTCTCTCCTCTTCAGTACTTTGACAACAAACACTTTGCACAGAGGTTTAATTAGAATCACATGCTCTAGTGGAAGGAGTCAGCTAATATTCTAATTGGATCAAGCAACAGAACCCTCCAAAGATCTTGAGACATGAGGTTGATGGAGTTTAGAAACAGGGTATGTAACTGAGCAGGACCCTATGGGGCCTTCCCAGGATGGACCCCTCCTTCCTTGTCCCCTGCCTGCCTCTTGTTTGTGGAAAAGCTGTAGTCTTCTAGCCCTCCCCAGAGTCACAAAAGCCTTGCTCAAGAATTAATGATTGAAAGGATGTGACCACGTAGTGACAAAAGTAGCAGTTGGGCCAGGAGAACTGGTAACAACTTAAACAGTTAATCAGCCATCTGGCAGTCACAGAATCTTTAGTTCCTCCCTGAAGTACATAAATAACAGTATCTGGTGTACATTCCTGAGTTGTTTTACAGATATTAAAGCCCCTGCCAAATGGAGGAAGTTAACTACATGATGACCGTGAACACATAACCCTCAGACTGACTGGAGCAGAAGGATTGGTAGAGTTAGCCCTTGTGACACTGCCCTGCTACCTCACCATCAACCAGTCTGAGAATTACCCACGAGCGGATCACATACCCTGCAACTCCCCCTCCCTCATGTTATCTTTTTTTTTCTCTTTTTTTTGCGATACGCGGGCCTCTCACTGTTGTGGCCTCTCCCGTTGTGGAGCACAGGCTCCGGACGTGCAGGCTCAGCGGCCATGGCTCACGGGCCCAGCCGTTCCGCGGCATGTGGGATCTTCCCGGACCAGGGCACGAACCTGTGTCCCCTGCATCGGCAGGCGGACTCTCAACCACTGCGCCACCACGGAAGCCCCCCTCATGTTATCTTTAAAAATGCTTCCCCGAAACCCACTAGGGGCTTTTTCAGCCTGAGCTGCCCCATTCTCTTGCTCAGCCCTTGCAATAAACCTTTCTCCACTCCTAACTCCGACGTTTCCATTTGTTTGGCCTCACTGCGCGATGGGCACACAAACTTGGGTTTGAACAAACAGTAGAGATTCTTAGGTCCTGTGTGAGCACAGATGAGTTGGCTATATCATTCCCTAGCCAATCGACATGTCTTGAATATCACTCATTTCCTCAATGAAAAATAAAATATAACTTCATTTATGCTAATCTATAAATACTCTAGAGCTGACCTCAGGTAAAAATAGTTGCAGCTTAGCAACCTTGTGAGTTTTAGAGTCTGGTTAGAGCAGTGGTTCTCAAACATGGCTATATGCTAGAATCATCTCTGGCGAGTTTTTAAATCCCAATGCCCAGGCCACACTCCAGGCCAATAAAATCAGAGTTTCTAGGGGTGAGAGCCAGTCAACAGTTTTTCAAACCTCCCTAGGTGATTCCAATTTACAGACAAAGTTGAGAACCACGGGATTAGAACCTTCCAATCTGGCCTAATTGCAGTGGATATCCTCAAACAGGTGTTTTAAATGCTATTTAACTACCTTTAAAGGATAAATAATACACATTAGATACCATACTGTTGATGTTTAAATATTTTTAAGTAAATACAGTAGCATAAGCCTCATCCCATTTCCTCAAGGATAGAACAGAAACAACAGAACTAGAGATATCAACTAGAACAGACTGGTAATAACTACCACCACCACCCCACCCCCTGGCTCCAGGAAGGGATATTGGCCATTTTTGAGTAATGGATACACTTATACATAGATGATTAAGATTCTGCATTAAAAATTTGATTTTTAAGCAGTTACACCCTGAGATTGTCTGTAAATAGTAGTATGTGCCCTGATTCAAGGAAGTGACTATCTCTGCCAGACCACTTTGAAGCAAAGCAGGAAGGTACATAAAATCAGCAAAACCTGGATGACAAAAGAAGAAAACCTGAAATGAACCGGAGCATTGATAATTCCCTTAGCCCAGCTGGCCAAAGATTTTACTAGTTCTTGATGATGAGAAATTGGAAGATATTTTCCGAACACAATTGCAAGTTACTTGTATTTGTGTTATATAAATAAATTTTATGTAAATTGCTGAGTAAAGTATATATTTTCTTATGATTTAGTGGGAGTTTGGACATTCTCTTGTAATCTTTTTTTTATAGTCTTTTATATCACAAACTTGGCCCAATCCTAACCAGTACCCTATCTTAAAAGATTCTCCCTTAAAGAATGTGAGCCCATGGGCTTCCCTGGTGGCGCAGTGGTTGAGAGTCTGCCTGCCGATGCAGGGGACACGGGTTCGTGCCCCGGTCCGGGAAGATCCCACATGCCACGGAGCGGCTGGGCCCGTGAGCCATGGCCGCTGAGCCTGCGCGTCCGGAGCCTGTGCTCCGCAACGAGAGGCCCGCGTACCGCAAAAAAAAAAGAATGTGAGCCCAGACCCCAATGCCCTATAAATATTCCTCTTCTGACTCCCCCTTCCAGAGACACTACTAAGGCTTGTCAAGGTGATAAAGTCTAATTCCTGTTTTGGAATGCCACTTATTACATGAACTCAGTAAATGTATATTGATAATGTTTAGCAATATAAAATTCCAATCGAATATTGCAAAATATTTTGTACCATTCCGTTTGTTAATCAAAAACAGTCTGAGGGGCTTTGCAGAGAAACAAAAACCCAGCCTTTACCCCAAAAGAGCTCCTTCCCTAGCGTCAGGTCACCTAACAGTTATTAGAAATTTACACCCAAATGCTATATTCCATCTCAGTGCTTCTGTCACATTATTTCCCTCCTTCTGGAATTCTCATCTTGAAATCATCTTTCCAAATGTGGTTTAGATGATATTTCTGAGAAGTCTTTGATGAACCCTTTCAACCTTCCCTTTATAATTCATCACTCCTTCCTCTCAGCTACGTCTTTTCTGTTTACTCTATAGTATTTGTTTTTATTTCTTTCTCCTCTCACAACACTTTGACCTACTTGTGGGCAGGATCCATGGTATTTCTGTCCTCATCACAGAGCCTAAATTTTTTTTTTCAAATGTAGTAAGTGTTTATTCAACTATTTCACCAGATTTTTGGTCCCATGATTATTTTACTTAATTTCAAACTCTACTTATAGACCCTTATTAACTAATGACACCTGAGTGGTATATTACTTTTGCATGAGAAAAGGTCCACTAACATCGAGACACACAGATGTCAGTAGGTTGAGACAGAAATTCCAACTAGAACAAGGGCAACTAAAAGAGAAACTAGAAAGTTTCCAAAGGCAAAAGTCAACTATTTGGGGCCATTCTGGTGAATGAGGATTTTGTAGAAGTTTGGTAGCTTTTGCATGCTTTGTAGGGAAATTTCAGAATAATTTCCTTTTGTATGCTTAAGTGTTTAGTTAAAAAAAATAACTGATATGTAAGATTCTATCAGGTTCAAAAGAGCAGGATACGTACATGTTTGTGTGTGTGTGTGTGTGTGTGTGTGTGTGTGTTTTCTTGCAGAAAAGAAAAATTTATATGGCCCTGTCACATCCCGTATTGTTATTGTTCCTGAATTTTTTCAGAGATACATGCTAGTTATTATATTCCCTATTTAAAAATAGAGAATTTTCTAATGTTGCATTCATCATTGAAAAAAAAAACACTTGTCTTCTCTATTTTAATGGATCTGAAAAGTAAATGACATATTCAGGTCACTAAAAAAATAAATGTCAAAGTTGACGTGAGTCAAGATTTATCTAACAAGCTCTCCTTCACCTGCAGTTAGTGAGTAGATACATGGCATAAAAGAAAGGCATTAGTTTTAGTATGGAAAATCCTGAGATCCAATTAGAAACTCACAACCTTATCTGGGCAACAATGGATCATTATTTCATGTCTCTGGGTCTCAGCTGCTTCATTCGTTAAATGGGGATAATAGTCCCTCTTTTATAGAATTTTCCTGAGAATTACATGAGTAAAGTAAAAAAGTATATAGGAGGCAATAAAAATGTTTCTGTTGAATTGGAAATGTAGTCATAGCAACTCTGTGAATCAGTTAGGTAAATAAGAATTTCACTCACCTACATCATCACTCCATAGATGGGATCATGGTTCTGGATGCAGAACTATGAATTCAAAGAAAAACTCTGTGAGCATAATTTAGGCAATGTTAGATTTGCCAGGACACTGCAGACAATAAACCACCCCTTACATGAGACCACAGAGGTGTTTCAATATCCATAAGTGGTCCAGATCTCTGTTTTATGTCTCTTCTGAAAGAAGGCAAAGTGTTTTTCCTATCTAGTTCTCACAAAAGAAGCAGGCAGAAATGTTAGCCGTGTGACTTTAATGAATATCACATGAACAAGTTCCCCACACACTACTTTGGAAATATCACCAAATGAAAGGCTGCACTTAGGAAGGGCATAAAACTGAACAAGATAATGGTACAGGCGTTACCTGGCACACAAGTGAGGATATCACCTTTGCTGCTGGAAAAGAGAACAAGGATGCAGTAAGTTTGATTACTAAATGCACAGCAATTACTCAGAACATGTTGGTGCACCTGCTTTAACTTGAAAATTGGTTCTTCTCTCAAACAAAGCCAAATAAAACTGAACAAAGTACACAGAGGGAATGCCTGGCGTATCCTACAGGGGCTTGTTTTCCCTTGTTAGGCAGTTAGAAGTTGGACCCATGCTTAAAATGCACACTTAGTCATCCACACTTAACACATTTTCTGTTGCCATAAGTGAGGTTGATAAACAGTTAGTTAAAAACTCTCACAGATAATAGTTCCAGAATGCCCTTCTGTTTCAAGGCTGTTACCCATGGAACTTTTCCAAACAAAAACAAACAGTAAGGACTTCCCCAGTGGCACGGTGGTTAAGAATCTGCCTGCCAATGCAGGGGACACGGGTTTGAGCACTGGTCCAGGAAGATCCCACATGCTGCAGAGCAGCTAAGCCCGGGCACCACAACTACTGAGCCCACGTGCCACAACTACTGAAGCCCGTGCACCTAGAGCCCGTGCTCCACAACAAGAGAAGCCACCACAGTGAGAAGCCTGTGCACTGCAATGAAGAGTAGCCCCGCTCGCCAAAACTAGAGAAAGCCCGCAGGCAGGAACGAAGACCCAATGCAGCCAAAAATAAATATTAAATTAAAAAAAAGAAAAAACAGTAAGAACTTCAGGACAACCACTGTGGGGCTCTTACCTCCCATTCACATGATTAAAGTTTCATCTAACTGCCATTTGACTGCCCAAGGATTTTCTAAAATTTCGCCTGTATTCTCTGCATGGCATTACAGCAAATCTGGTCTACTCGACTAGGAACCTGATTGGACGATAGTCAGCTGTATGCCTTTCTACCCTCGCCTTAGCTCCTGGATGGTGGATACAGTAAAATGCTGGAATCATTTTTGTATCGCTGAAGCTTGGATGTATAACACAGGATTTGGCATCTAATAGGTCCTCAGTAAATACTTGTTGACTCTCTTAAGAATGCCGACACTGTCTCACTTCCTACCAACCCAACCCTTTGTCTGTAATAACGCTCCTGCCTCCATTCTAATAATACCTAAATTCTTGAGTGTCTGGCAGCAAATTTTAACTCTCTGAATTAACCAAAATCTTTGAGATACTTATCATGCATTCACTCACTTACTTTCACCAAGCTCCCCATCTACTTTCTCAATTGAAACAAATATTTACCAACAATTGCCTGAAAGTACCATGCAAAATTTTATGCAGGTTGGAAAACTGCACAATCACTGCCATCTGTGACAGCACTCTCCAATAGAAAGATAAGGAGAGCCATGAGTGAAAGCAAATGTGTATTTTTAGTTTTTCTGGTAGCTATAGTAAAAAAAAAAAATAAGAGAAAGGTAAAATTAAGTTCAATACTATATTTTAACTACGTATATAAAAATTATCATTTCCACACGTGTCTAATATAAAAATTATTGATATATTTTGCATTCTTTTTTCTTAACAAGTCTTCAAAATCTGGGGTGTATTTTAGGCTTACAGTACATTGAGTTTGGACTAGCCGCATTCCAACTGTCAACGGCCATGTGTGGCTACTGGTAACCACACTGGACAGCACAGACCTATAAAATCACCTTCTCATAAAAGAAAGAGGTGTAAATAGAACTTCTATACAAAATAGACTAGAATGAATGTTTTAAAACAACAAAACATTGGGGCCAAGAGAGGACTCAATTCTAAAAGGAGGGACAGAAGTAGGCCCCTTTGAACCTACTATTCTACTACCTCTCTTCCCTTTACTAAACATTGCATCCTCTCATCTTATTGGTCACTTCCTCCTTCATCCAATGACTGTGTGTATCCATGTATCTGTGCAAGCAGTTATGTGTTTCTTAGGACTACACATAAATGGACAACACATTTACGAGAGGGAGAGGCCATGTGTAAATGAATGTGACTCTGCAGCTTATATAAATAGTGATTTAGAATATATGGGAGGACAAATGCAGGATAAAAAGTAGGGGCTGAAAAAAAAAGAAGGGGCTCTGATTGGCAGAGCTTATAATGGTGTATTCTTTTCCTAGTGGATTACCAAAACGCTAGTGCAGGCAATGAGTAAGATAAAGATGAACCTAGTTAAAAGGGAAGCCAACTAATTCTGCTTTTCTCCCTCATAGGAAAAAGAATTAGCAGAAATTAATGACAATGTTTTCACAGACACCTGTTAGACAAAGATCTCCTAGTTCTTGACTATCAGATTTGGGTATGAACTTAGAATGTAGAATTTAGAACTCTTGTATTCCCCATGCTTGGCAGAGGTATTCCTAATGTTACTATTTTCTATCCAGTACAGACAGGTGTGAGGAGACACAAAGAAAAGACATGAAGTGCCAAGTTAAGGACCCAATGTTAGTTAAACGATAAAAAGACGGGAAAATGCATCAAAACAACACTGACCATATACGCACAGCATTTACCTGGGAAGAATTTCTTCACAAAGCAGTTGAGATGAGAGCTGTGTTTTGGAGGTTGAGGATTTGATTTGATTAAGAAGGGAAAGTGTTTGAGAAGGAGAAACTCAAGAATCAGACATGACACATCTAAAACAGACTGAAGAGAGTGGAATGGGAAATAAAATAAGTAGCTGTACACAGAATTGACACAAAGCAAATAAATGGCAGTGAGGGAGAAAGAAAATAAAAGAGGGGAGCTTGGACTCGGAGCCTTCACAGACTCAGCCTAAATCCACTGGCCAACAGTCAGTCATCTAGTCTCAGCTTCAGTATCCTCATCTGAAACATGAGATTCATAACAGCACCTACTCAGTGAGGATTAAATGAGTCATCTATACCAATGTGCTTAGCACAAAGCCTAGCACTTAATAAACGTGATGCATGTTAGTTGCAACTGTTAGAAGGTCTGGGCTCACAAGTTTTGGAATTTGTTAACAAGGGCAATTAGGTACTGCTGGGAAGTGTCTGATAAGTTATCTATAATGGAAAAAAAAGATCTTATTTTTATTGCCATATGACAGAAGAAACTATAAATAAGGAGCCCAATGTACAATGTGGTGACTGTTAAGTGAAAGGCTGGTAGAACCGGGGCCACCTAAGTAAAGAGAAAGTGGTAGAGGCAAGTCATACTTTTCATAAATAATCTGAGAACTTAGAATGAACAAGGTCTGAGAAGAACAAAGAGAAAATTGTACCCTTAGTTGGTCACAAAACACTCACTAGCATCACTTTGGGAAGATTTCTTAGTATCTCCAAGCTTCAGTTCCCTCCTCTTTAGAATGTGGATAATATTAACACAAACGTCACAGGGACATTACGAGGATTGAGTTATTATTTGTCAGGCACTTAGAATACTGACTGGCACATGGTCGGTGCTATGTAAGTATGTGTGAGGTGAAACCGAAAACCACAAACACAATGTTTTGAAAAGCTCTTTAAACGTTAACTTTTACTATTCCATACATTATATTTTTCAATCCGAAAAGCAACACTGTGAGCCAGTGCTACTGCCGTTTTAGGGATGAGGAGAGAGTTTTGGAGGCCTGGTCAAAGTCACACAGGAAGAGTCTGAGCCAGGAGCCAAACCCAAGCCTTCCACTCACGCCTGGGTTCTTTCCACTACCACCAGCGCCCCCAATGCCATGAGCCAGAAAACCTGAGGACAGTGATGTAACAATGATACTGAGAAGCTGGGAAGGGCTAGTAGCGCACTGATTTGTCATTAGGATTCTTGTTACTTAAGTATCAGAGAATCACCAGAAATGTGGAAATAAACTAAGATCACCCAAACAAGAGAAAGCAAAGGCTACTTATTCAGAGCTTGCTATAGCAAAGGAGTCAGCCACCAGCACTTCTGGTTTTTGCAGAGATTCAAAGGCATGCAGAGGAATGGGAAAGCTATATAATTAAAAAAAAAAAAAAAAAAAAAAAAAAAAGACACAGCTTCCAGATATGCCCTGATTGAAGGCTGCTGGCAGGAGGAAGCTGTAGGTGGGCTAACTCAAAGCAGGGCATCCTATGTGATTGGTTAGGGGTACACAGTTTGCTTTCTCTGGTTGAGCCTAAGTTGCAAGGGGGACAAAAATTAGGGAAGCTCTCAGTTATTAATCAAGTCCTAGCTGTATGGGGTCACTTGTTACAGGAGCTATTATTGCTAGAGACAGTGGTCTGTTTTAGATAGCAGGGCCACCTTCCTGGGCTGGTCACTGCAGATAATGGATTGGTTTCTTGGGCTGGTTGCTGCAGACTGTGGGTCAGAGTCCAGCTTTTATATATAGTCTGGCCACTGTCAGTTTGCATATTCAGCCCTTCAGAAGCCATCTAGTTGAAACCCCAATGTAAATATTTATTCCCTGACCATCGTGGAGTATAAGGGAAAACTCCAAAATACAACATGGCCAATTCCATCTGAGACAGCTGTCAGTGTTTTGGGGTTTTAGTCATTAATATTCACAAAAGCGTGCCTAGTACTAATTTCCATTACTTGGTTCTAGGTCTGTGCTCTGAAGGATAAGAAAACCCTCAGAGAGTTCACCCAACTCTCCCATGGCCTATCCCTCAAGCAGATAGACCTTGTATTGAAAGGAAGAAATGTAACCTTTGAATTTACACAGAATCATCCAAATCTTGCCTAATTTCTACATCTCACGGATAATCTTCTGCTCTGCCCACCCATATATTTCATAGCAAATCAAAACCTCCATGAGACTGGGCTAAATGTAAACATTGATACTAACGGTCAGATAAGATCTTTCCACCTATTTCTTATTTGAGGAAAATATCTCAGAAAAAAAAACATTACTGTATCCTGCACCAGTCACTAAAAGGCCACCTTAGACAGGTACCTAGGATTTGGAAAAAATTTCCACTGATGAATCAGTATTTCTTCAATTTCTTTCACAGAAGATACTCTGCTCCCTCCCTCTCCCCTGCCCCCAAACTTTAGCCACAGAAAATTCATTTGCTTTTATTAAGAGAACTTATTGCCTCTCTCTCCTTCCAATAGCTTCAACATGAAGAAGCAACATCAGAGAAAGACTGACAGACGAATGGCCCTTTACTTTGTGCTTCTTGGCACTGGTGAAGGAAGAAGCAGTTTTCTTAAAGCGTGTTTCTGCTTAATTGGATGTAGTGGAGAAAGGAAACAAGGAATGTCAGAGGATAAGCGAACAGGCTCTGCACCCACCAAGGGTGTGTTACTCTCCTAATCGTCCCTGTAGAATATTGTACTCACTTTCCCTAGTCTGGCCTCCTGCATTGGAAGACAGTTTTTACTTAGTCGAATAGATCATTTCCCCTGATGTACTCTTTTTTTTTTTTTTTTTTTTTGCGGTACGCGGGCCTCTCCCTGTTGTGGCCTCTCCCGTTGCGGAGCACAGGCTCCGGATGCGCACGCTCAGCGGCCATGGCTCACGGGCCCAGCCGCTCCGCGACATGTGGGATCTTCCTGGACCGGGGCAGGAACCCGCGTCCCCCGCATCAGCAGGCGGACTCTCAACCACTGCGCCACCAGGGAGGCCCCCCTGATGTACTCTTAACTTACTTCAACCTCAAACATTGTAGTTAACCACTGTTCCTGCTCAGCTTAAGTGGATTCCAGAAATAAACTTGTCTTATTCCATTTATAAAGAAAATGAGACTGTATACTCAACAGTATGACTTCCTGTTATAATATTCAGATACACAAACACATATGTGTAAACAATACTTCCACCAAGCCCCTGAACTACAAGTGTGATAACTGTAAGATGTTGCGAGGTCATTGGACTTGGGTTGAAGTGGGAGGACCAGGCAGATCTCAAGCAAATGAGAATTTCACCAATCTCCTACCACCCTATCATTACCACAGTGAGAAAAATGGAAGGCTCAACCATCCAGCAGATAAAAACCAAATGGAGGGCTTCCCTGGTGGCGCAGTGGTTGAGAGTCCGCCTGCCGATGCAGGGGACACGGGTTCGTGCTCCGGTCCGGGGGGATCCCACGTGCCACGGAGCGGCTGGGCCCGTGAGCCATGGCCGCTGAGCCTGCGCCTCCGGAGCCTGTGCTCCGCAACGGGAGAGGCCACAACAGTGAGAGGCCCGCATACCGCCAAAAACGAAAAAAACAAAAACAAACAACCAAATGGAGCAAACTCTGCCGTAAAGGGAAATCCTACCAGCCCTTCCCCTCTGGCCAGAGATAGTTCAACTTTGTTTATATACATTCAACAAATACAACAATAATTAAATTTGGTGACAGTTGCTGAGGGAAAAAACAATAATGCAAGATAATGGATAGAAATCAACACACGAAACATGAGTTTTCATGCACTGCCTGTGGCAGGGGGCCAGCTCTCTACCAAAGATGCATGTTCTCCTTCCATGGCGTTGAGTTGTTTCTGGAAAGCATTTACCCAACCAGGGCCCTTTGTATTTAGATGAGGCCACAGGACTGGTCCTCACCAGTGGCTTGTGAGCCAAAGTGAATCACTTCTGGACTGAAGTGGTTAAATAGCAAGTGTGCCTTCTGCATCACTCTTTCCTCATCTTCTGGCTGATACTGTAGGACTCCCAGGTGTGCAGGAGGATGGCAGAGCCATAGGAAAGAATAAGCCTGAGTCGCTGAATCAATGCATAGAAAGCCATCCAAAACTTTTGATATGGACTTTGTGTGAGCAAGAAACATATTCCTATTGTATTAACCACTGAGATTGAAGGATTTTTAATTGCAGCTTTTAGTGTCATTTTTTATGTTATTTTGGCCAGCTTTATTGAGATATATTTGACATATAACATTGCATAAGTTTAAGGTGTACAACGTGATGATCTGATACACATATGTACTGTGAACACGTTTACTGCAATGAGGTTAATTAACACATCCTTCACCTTACATAGTTACCACATGGTCTTTGTTGTTACAGTGAGAACATTTACGATGTACTCTCATAGCAACATTCAAGTGTATAATACAATAGTGTTAACTATACTCACCATGCTGGACATTAGGTCCAGAACTTGTTCATCTTATAATGGAAAGGTTTTATATCCTTGACCAGCATCTCCCCATTTCCTCAATCCCCTGCTTCTGGTTAATACAGAAATCCATCCAATTACCCTTTAATAGATACCCTCAACCCATGCCCCCCCCCGCCCCACACACACACACATATTTTCCAAATTCAGATGAATTAAACTTATTCACCCACAACTCTCCAAAAAGAATACTGAATTGCTGGCACTGCTATCACTTACCTGAATGTCAATGTGAGGAGCTTTGGCTTCTAAATATTCAATTTTGATGGAAATTCATGAACGACTTCAGGCTTTACCTCTGATCAACCACTATCTCTGCAGAATATCTCCAAGGTCAGAGAGAAATCCCAAGATCCTTGAGAAGAGGTAGGATCTCATAGAATTTTCAACCTATAGCCTAGGTGCTATAGCAACTGATCCTGAAACCAGGCCTTACTGAAAAGCCAGATCCTGACAGAATCCCATGTTTCTTGGTTGCAGTTGTACTACTGGTCCCTTCTGTTTCTACTTTAAACCCCAGATAGATTCTCTCACAATCTCTTTCACCTCCTATTTCCACACTTGTATAATACAAGGTCTTCACTCTGATAAAAGCTCTCTATGTCCTTTAGCTGAGTTTCACCTGTGCTGTTCCTTTAGCAGTTATTCCACACATTACAGGAGGTAGAGAATGAAAAAGAGAGGATCGCTGATGAAGCAGAAGGAATAGAGAAAGGCTGGACCACGCCAGGACTTGTGGGCCATGGTCATGACTTTAGTTCCTGCCCTCAGAGCAAGATGGAAGCCACTGAAGCACATTTAAGAATGAGGAAGATATTGGGACTTCCCTGGCGGTCCAGTGGTGAACACTTTGCCTTCTAATGCAGGGGGTGTGGGTTCGATCCCTGGTTGGGGAACTAAGATCACATGTGCCTCACGGCCAAAAAACCAAAATATAAAACTGAAGTAAGGGGCTTCCCTGGTGGCACAGTGGTTAAGAATCTGCCTGCCAGTGCAGGAGACACGGGTTCAAGCCCTGGTCTGGGAAGATCCCACATGCCATAGAGCAGCTAAGCCCGTGCACCACAACTACTGAGCCTGCACTCCAGAGCCCACGAGCCACAACTACTGAGCTTACAGTCCAGAGCCCGCAAGCCACAACTACCAAGCCTGAGAGCCACAACTACTAAGCCCACGCACTGCAACTACTGAAGCCCAAGCGCCTAGAGCCCCTGCTCCACAACAAGAGAAGCCACTGCAATGAGAAGTCCAGGCACTGCAACGAAGAGTAGCCCCCGCTTGCCTCAACTAGAGAAAGCCCATGTGCAGCAACAAAGACCCAACAGAGCCAAAAAAAGACTTTAAAAATGTTCCACATCCAAAAAAAACTCTTAAAAAAATTAAAATAAAAAAAAAGGAAAGAGGAAGATGTTAGCAGCACTATTTACAATAGCCAAGACATGGAAGCAACCTAAATGTCCATTGACAGATGGATAAAGTTGTGGTACACATATACAATGGAATATTACTCAGCCTTTAAAAAGAGAATGAAATAATGCCATTTGCAGAAACATGGATGGATCAAGAGATTATCATACTAAGAAAGTCAGACAAAGACAAATAACATATGGTATCACTTATATGTGGAATCTGAAATGTGATACAAATGAACTTATTTAAAAAACAGAAACAGACTCACAGACACAGAAAACAAACTTCTGGTTACCAAAGAGGAAAGTGGGGCAGGGATAAATGAGGCATTTGGGATTAGCAGATACACACTACTATATATAAAACAGATAACAAGGTCCTACTGTATTGCACAGGGAACTATGTTCAATGTTTTGTAATAAACCATAATAGAAAAGAATCTGAAAAAGAATATATATACATATACATATGCACATGTAACTGAATCACTTTGCTATACACCAGGAACGAACACAACATTGTAAATCAACTGTACTTCAATTTAAAAAAAAGAATGAGAATAATATGATCTGTTTTGCTTTTCTAAAAGATCACTTTGGCTGCAGGGTGGAGAGTAAGTTAAAGAGGGTCAATTAGAAGGTATGGCAATGATGCTGTAAAGAGATGACTCGTCCTAAATCAGAGAATGGCAGGAGGGCTTGATAAAGAGGCTTGCGGTAAGGACCAGACATGAGAAAGGAAGAGACATTGATGGAGATTCCCAGATGCTATCGGTGATGGGGACACTTCCTGAAGCACAAATTGGGGGAGAACACTTGGCCCTCCTCAATGTTTGTTTTTATAATGCTTGTTTTGTTTTGTTTTTATTTATAGGGCTCCTTAAGCAACTGTTTTAAAGGGCTCCACACACACACACACACACACACACACACACACACACACACACACACACACACCTACCTGCAAGCTGTAAGTAACCCAATCATGACACTCCCCTGTTATTCCTTTTCACCTTAGAGTTACCTGCTTCCCAACAGAACCTCAAGAAGCTTAAGACTTACAAGTTTTCTAGTATGGAAGTTCATTTAAAAATTAAAAATAGAGCTACCATATGATCCAGTAATCTCACTCTTGCGCATATATCCAGAAAAGATGAAAACTCTAATTTCAAAAGATACACACATCCTCTATGTTCAAAGCAGCACTATTTACAATGGCCAAGACATGGGAACAACCCAAATGTCCATCGACAGAGTGGATAAGGAAGCTGGGGTATATATCGACTATGGAATATTACTCAGCCATAAAAAAAAAGAATAAAATATTGCCATTTGTAGCAACACAGATGAACCTGGAGATTATATTAAGTGATAGACAAATATTACATAACTTATATGCAGAATCTAAAAAATAATGCAAATAAACTTATTTACAAAAACAGAATCAGATTCACAGACATAGAAAACAAACTTATGGTTACCAAAGGGGAAGGGGGAGGGATAAATTAAGAGTTGGGGATTAACAGATATATATCACTATATATAAAATAGATAACCAACAAGGACCTACTGTATAGCACAGGGAACTATACTCAGTATCTTGTAATAACCTAGAGTAGAAGAGAAACAGAAAAATATATATATAACTGAATCACTTTGCTGTACACCTGAAACTAACACAATACTGTAAATCAAATATACTTCAGTTGAAAAAAAAAAAAGACAAGTTTCCTTTAATTCTGATGTCGGTAACCAGAAACACCACGATGTACAGCTTAGGCCTGAGGGTCCCCACCTGCTGACACCTCCACTCACAGATTTTCCCAGAGCTAGTCTTGCCAAGCAAGCTTTATCCACTGCCACTTCCTCAGCTGCCCCCATCTGCTCCACAAAGGCCTTGACCCACCCCTCTTCAGATGATCCTTTCCCTGACATTCTCTTGGTTGTAGGGTTTTCATTGCTTCTCTCCTTCCTCATGTTTTTAGGCTCCAAGGGTGATTCTTCTCCCAGCTCCAACACTCCACCACCAACAACAACAACCAGGACTACAGGAATTCACTTTACTTTCTCTTTCTCAAAAGGACCCCAAACCATTCATGAACCCCATGTGAGAGCCATCCCTCCATCTCCTGTTCTTGGTTCCCAGGTAGCTTATTTCCTCCATGTAGACAATGCAGACTCGCTCCCTCTCACTTTTTTTCTGGAATCTCCACTATGTAATGGGAGCTAACTGAAGGAGAAAGTATCATTTTTCCCCTCTTGGAAATTTGTCTCAAATCAATCTATCAATTTGCCATAGTTAACATTCAAGCTTTGTACATATGCTAATAAGTCATTAAAATTCATGCAGAGCCTGATATTTTGAGGTTTTGTTCCTTTTTCTCCGTTTCATAATTTCTACCCAATTCTGTAAACTATAAATTTGCAAGCAAGAGCAATCACCACCAGAAAGCTGCATTGCACAAAGGACCAAATAGAGGAATCTCAAGTTAGAAACGTCCATCGTTTGTTAGATACTTTTTGGCCCTGAGTAGTTAACAATTCTGTTCCTCTTTTCCCAGATGGAATACTGGTTAACTTCAGAATGCTGTTATGTGTGGCTGAACACAATAACAAAATATGCTTCCCAAAGTGCCCAGAGAGAACCTAAAGAAGTTTGGGACTTGGCAGATCAGAAGAGCCAAGCACCCACTATGTAGTGTTCCTTAAAGATTTAGCTCCTGCTTACATACTTCAGAGACCAGGAGACTCACTCACTCACTCACTGTGAGGCAGACAGTCCCAGTGTTGGTTGGTTCTTATTTGGGGAAAGTTTCTTTTACTGAAATGATGTGAATGTTCTTATTCTTTTCACCGCTAGGTTCTCCAGAACAGTGACCAATAAATTCATTTCCACTTCTAACTCACAGCCTTCAACTCTCTGCACACAGTGGAGTCTCCATTAAGCAACTCTTCTTCAGACTGAGCATGTGTGGTGACCCCAACTCTGCTGCAGGGCCAGGTCTTACCAACCCCTCCCTCACCTGTGCAGGCTCGCGTCCACCACCCCGGGAGCCCTTCCACCTCCTCTCACCCCATCCCACCCTGATGGTCCCCAGATAATGCCCCATGGCACCCACGTCCTAACAAAGGCCAGGAGACATGACCCAAACACAGAAAGCCAAGGGTCTTATAAAACCATCTTTGATCTGCGTTCAGTCTTCTTAGTTTTAACTTGATGTTTAGCACCATTTGACATTCTTAAAACTGTAGTCCACTAAGACCCAAAGGCATTTTTGATATTTTGCTATAAAGTTAAGATTTCCCCATTATATTCCTGTTAGTTTTAGATTAACTGCTGGACTTTATATTTTTTCTTGTTACATTACAAAGTATTGATTCCTGCCTAGTAAGATTTTTTTTTTTTAGCCTTATTTTGCCATTTGAAGTATTAGCTATTCTTTCCAGCTCTCAGCCATCTTTTCCATTATCCAAGTCAAATAATACCAAAATACTAAACAGGACAGGGTAAAGGGCAAAAAATACTGTGATAAAATTTAAGCACTTAAATATACGAAATAAAAATGTTAAATCTCATTTAAATTATGTATCAAAAAATTAAAATTCCAAATGTCCTTCACAATGTGAATTTTGTAGTGAATTTGCTCCTTGCATATGAGAAGATAAAAGTATATTAGATTAAAATTATAATAGGCTTAGAGATATCCATAGTCGCCAGCCTGAGCAAATTAATTCTTTTAAAAACTTACTAGTATTATCATTATTTTTTAAGAACCAACTTTTAGTTTTATTGATCTTTGCTATTGTTTTGTTTCTATTTCATTTATTTCTGCTCTGATCTTTATGATTTCTTTCCTTCTACTAACTTTGGGATTTGTTTGTTCTTCCTTCTCTAGTTCCTTTAGGTGTAAGGTTAGATTATTTGAGATTTTTCTTGTTTCTTGAGGTAGGCTTGTATTGCTGTAAACTTCCCTCTTAGAACTGCTTTTGCTGCATCCCATAGGTTTTGTGTTTTTTTTGTTTTTTGTTTTTTGCGGTACGCGGTCCTCTCACTGTTGTGGCCTCTCCCGTTGAGGAGCACAGGCTCTGGATGCGCAGGCTCAGTGGCCATAGCTCAGGGGCCCAGCCGCTGCACAGCATGTGGGATCTTCCCGGACTGGGGCATGAACTCACGTCGCCTGCATTGGCAGGCGGACTCTCAACCACTGCGCCACCAAGGAAGCCCTCCCATAGGTTTTGGATCATCGTGTTTTCATTGTAATTTGTCTCTAGGTATTTTTTGATTTCCTCTTTGATTTCTTCAGTGATCTCTTGGTTATTTAGTAATGTACTGTTTAGTCTCCATGTGTTTGTGTTTTTTCCCTGCAACTGATTTCTAATCTCATAGTGTTGCGGTCAGAAAAGATGCTTGATATGATTTCAATTTTCTTAAATTTACTGAGGCTTGATTTGTGACCCAAGATGTGATCTATCCTTAGAGAATGTTCCATGTGCACTTGAGAAGAAAGTAAATTTTGTTGTTTTTGGATGGAATGTCTTATAAATATCAATTTAGAACATCTTGTTTAATGTATCATTTAAAGCTTGTGTTTCCTTATTTATCTTCATTTTGGATGATCTGTCCATTGGTGAAAGTGGGGTGTTAAAGTCCCCTACTATGATTGTGTTACTGTCAATTTCCCCTTTCATGGCTGTTAGTGTTTGCCTTATATATTGAGGTGCTCCTATGTTGGGTGCATAAATATTTACAATTGTTATATCTTCTTCTTGGATTGATCCTTTGATCATTATGTAGTGTCCTTCTTTGTCTCTTGTAACATTCTTTATTTTAAAGTCTGTTTTATCTGATATGAGTATTGCTACTCCAGCTTTCTTTTGATTTACATTTGCATGGAATATCTTTTTCCATCCCATCACTTTCAGTCTGTATGTGTCCCTAGGTCTGAAGTGGGTCTCTTGCAGACAGCATATAGATGGGTCTTGTTTTTGTATCCATTCAGCAAGCCTGTGTCTTTTGGTTGGAGCATTTAATCCATTCATGTTTAAGGTAATTATCAATATGTATGTTCCTATTACCATTTTCTTAATTATTATGGGTTTGTTTTTGTAGGCCCTTTTCTTCTCTTATGTTTCCCTCTTAGAGAAGTTCCTTTAACATCTGTTGTAGAGCTCGTTTGGTGGTGCCAGATTCTCTTAGATTTTGCTAGTCTGTAAATGTTTTGATCTCTCCATCGAATCTGAATGAGATCCTTGCCGGGTAGAGTAATCTTGGTTGTAGGTTCTTCCCTGTCATCGCTTTAAATATATCGCGCCACTCCCTTCTGGCTTGTAGAATTTCTGCTGAGAAATCAGCTGTTAACCTTATGGGAGTTCCCTTGTATGTTATTTGCCATTTTTCCCTTGCTGCTTTTAATAATTTTTCTTTGTCTTTAAGTTTTGTCAATTTGATTACTATGTGTCTCAGCATGTTTCTCCTTGGGTTTATCCTGCATGGGACTCTCTGTGCTTCCTGGACTTGGGTGGCTATTTCCTTTCCCATGTTAGGAAGCTTTCGACTATAATCTCTTCAAATATTTTCTCGGGTTCTCTCTCTCTCTTCTCCTTCTGGGACCCCTACAATGCGAACGTTTTTGCATTTAATGTTGTCCCAGAGGTCTCTTAGGCTATCTTCATTTCTTTTCATTCTTTTTTCTTTATTCTGTTCTGCGGCAGTGAATTCCACCATTCTGTCTTCCAGGTCACTTATCCATTCTTCTGCCTCAGTTTTTCTACTATTGATTCCTTCTAGTGTATTTTTCATTTCAGTTATTGTATTGTTCATCTTTTTTTGTTTGTTCGTTCTTTAATTCTTCTAGGTCTTTGTTAAACATTTTTTGCATCTTCTTGATCTTTGCCTCCATTCTTTTTCTGAGGTCCTGGATCATCTTCATTATCATTATTCTGAATTCTTTTTCTGGAAGGTTGCCTATCTCCATTTCATTTAGTTGTTTTTCTGGGGTTTTATCTTGTTCCTTCATCTGGTACATAGCCCTCTGCCTTTTCATCTTGTCTATCTTTCTGTGAATGTTGTTTTTGCTCCACAGGCTGCAGGATTGTAGCTCTTCTTGCTTCTCAAAAACTTACTATTACTGACTACAGAAAAGCTGAAGGACACGGGGTATGCTGACATCCTTATGGAAAGCATCTTTTGTGCTGTGCAAGGAAATTTAAGATGCACTATTCTTTAACTTTTTTCATCTAATAGGCTTACTTAGACTTTCACTTACATAGATGCCCAGACTAATGAAAAATATGTAACTAAGTTTGATATTAGTCTACTAACAATATTAATTTGGTTTGAAATTTTGAATATATACAAAGACTTCCAGTCACACCTCTCAAAGTGATCTCAAAGACCCTTCAAAGCAATGATACAAAAATCATGAAGCAAAAGAAAACCAATTTTATTGAGAATTTTAATATGCCTTTGGTAATATGTTTTACAGATAAATATGCATGTATGCATTCAGTCTTGAAAAATATATATAGAATTGCTTAACTGCAATGCTATTAGCAATAAATCCATGACCTAATTATTGCTATAAGTTCATTACTAAAGCTTTTCCCTTTCCTACACCAAGCTAAAATATAAACCTTGCACCATTACAAATTCTAGCTATAGCCAAATACATCCAATTATAATCAGTTGCAGTAAACTCTCACTTTGCATTAGGCATAATTAACTGTGTGACAAGAGAGAGGAGAAATGGGAACATATGTATATGTATAATTGATTCACTTTGTTATAAAGCAGAAACTAACACCATTGTAAAGCAATTATACTCCAATAAAGATGTTAAAAAAAAAAACAAATAATCATTATGATAACATTTAATGTGTTGTGATAGCAGTCCTAAACTACTCATGAGAATTCTAGAAAACAAAATATACTTCAATTCTAACCATCAATGTTTTTAACCATTTCATATTTGAAATTTCATGCCTGTGCCTTATAAGAGAAATTTTAGTATACCCACCTGGAAATTAAAAATTGGATCTACTCAAGCACATCTTCATGTATGTATCACAAAAACATTCTCTATTTTTATTAAAATGTTATCAACTTTAATATTTAATTGATGCATTTGTATTTCAAGAAAAGTCTCACACCTCCTTCATTTCAGTCATCATCATCATCATTGGAAGAGGAGGAGGAAGTTGAGGAAAAAGAGGAAAATCTCTTCTCTGACCTTATAAGGAATGAAATACAATGTCGACTCCATAGAAGAATATCTGTATTCTAACACGTAACGTTCTTATCATCACCATGAACACTGTCCTTTTTATGTCTATGACAGCAAGGTCAATTAGAAATAATATCAAATAGTATTTCTGGATTTCATGCTCTTTGTTTAGTTTTAGGCTTATTTCACGTATGTCATTAAATGACAAAATAATAATAGTACCCATTACAATTCCATGTTTTTATTTTACTAGAAACCCTATGATAATAAACCCTATGGAATGGTTAAAATTAATTGCATGCACTGTAATTTTGCTTGGCATTGTAACAGTACTGAAAAAACGGATCCTAAGCTAGGACTTAGAAATTTTTTTTCCCTCTGGACAGAAACGATCATAATAATATTTGCTCTAGTGAGCTTTGACCTATATATTCATTACAAACATGGTTAGAGGTTACATTTAATCATTTATCTCTTGTTTTCCCTCTTTGGCCCACAAAACTTTTGGCTGATAACTTCTCTGGCTCAGTTTACTATTTCCATCTTTAGAGACTACTCTTAACTCACTCTTAATTAATCAGAGTTGCTAAGTGAATGCACTCTCATTATCTCTGTAACCACTTTGTGTTCAATAACTTAAAACTGATTTTAAAAAGATATTCTCAGGCTTCCTTTTACTTCATGTTCACAACATTTCGAAAAGAAATTTTCAGGGTAATTAGGAGACCCTCTTTACCTGTGTTCTACATACACACACTACTATATATAAAATAGATAACTAATAAGGACCTACTGTAAAGCACAGGGAACTCTACTCAATACTCTGTAGTGACCTATATGGGAAAAAAATCTTAAAAAGAGTGGGTATATGTATAACTGATTCACTTTGCTGTACAGCAGAAACACAACATTGTAAATCAACTATACTCCAATAAAATTTTTTTTAAAAAAGACTTTTTAACTATTACCAAATAATGCAAATGGATGTCTTTCACAAGAGAAATTCAAGTTACCAGAACTTGGACAATTAGGGATTCTTCTAGAAAAGCCAGCAGAGTTACAGTAATCATTCACAGTTCCTCACCATTATGAACAAATGGGGATGGAATTTTGGCTGGATAAATATGAAATAATAGAATGACAACAATAAACTTCTCATGAAGTTTAGCCTGTAATCTTGTAATTATCACACATGCTCTAATTGGCTCACCTACCTGTCCACAAAGAATAAAGTAGGTTTCACTGAGAAGTTTCTTTCTCCTCTGGATACAACAAAGGCAACAATGGATCTTGCCAAAGGATCCAACACTTGTCCCTACTTCAAATAGGGAGAAACTGTTTATAAATATTAAAGCTGATTAAATAGTAGTAGGTCTCTATGTCCATTTCTCTAGGAGGTGGGTCAAAAAGGATCTTGCTGTGATTTATGTCACAGAGTGTTCTGCCTATGTTTTCCTCTAAAAGTGTGACAGTGTCTGGCCTTATATTTAGGTCTTTAATCCATTTTGAGTTTATTTTTGTGTATGGTGTTAGGCAGTGTTCTAATTTCATTCTTTTACATGTAGCTGTCCAGTTTTCCCAGCACCACTTATTGAAGAGGATGTCTTTTGTCCATTGTATATTCTTGCCTCCTTTATCAAAAATAAGGTGACTGTATGTGTGTGGGTTTCTCTCTGGGCTTTCTATCCTGTTCCACTGATCTATATTTCTGTTTTTGTGCCAGTACCATACTGTCTTAATTACTGTAGCTTTGTAGCATAGTCAGAGGTCTGGGAGCCTGATTCCTCCAGCTCTGTTTTTCTTTCTCAAGATTGCTTTGGCTATTCGGGATCTTCTGTGTTTCCATACAAATTGTGAAATTTTTTGTTCTAGTTCTGTGAAAAATGCCATTGGTAGTGTCATAGGGATTGCACTGAATCTGTAGATTGCTTTGGGTAGTATAGTCATTTTCACAATGTTGATTCTCCCAATCCAAGAACATGGTATATCTCTCCACCTGTTTGTATCATCTTTAATTTCTTTCATCAGTGTCTTATAGTTTTCTGCATACACGTCTTTTGTCTCCTTAGATAGGTTTATTCCTAGGTATTTTATTCTTTTCGTTGCAATGGTAAATGAGAATAGATGAAAAATAGCTAGCTAGTGGGAAGGAGCCACACAGCACAGGGAGATCAGCTTGGTGTTTTGTGACCACCTAGAGGGGTGGGATAGGGAGGGTGGGAGGGAGGGAGATGCAAGAGGGAGGAGATATGGGGATATATGTATATGTATAGCTGATTCACTTTGTTATAATGCAGAAACTAACACACCATTGTAAAGCAATTATACTCCAATAAGTCTGTTAAAAAAAATTATTAGGTCTCCAGAAACTATTCATCTTATAACTGGAAGTTTGTAATCCTTTGACCAACATCTCCTTATTTCTTCCGCCTCCCAGGCCCTGGTAACCACCATGCTATTCTCTGTTACTATGAGTTCGATGTATATCAAAACATCATGTTAAAAAACTTAAATATATACAATTTGTATTTGTCAATCATACACCAATAAAGCTGGAAAAAAATAAAACCTTTAGAGGAAGAGAAAGAGAGAGACAGACGTCACATTCTAGGAATGCAATCATTACAGCCTAAAAAGTTCAAGAAAAGATATAGGTGTAAGATAAGGTATTTTACATTTACATTATAAAATTCTGAAAAGTAAATTTTACCTGACTAGGAAATGAATGATTGTTGACATGTTCCTGCAACCTCTGGGTATGACTTGCATTTGTGGTTATGATCAACAAAGCACAGTAATAACTTTAATAGAGTTGCTGGAACCCAGTATCCATAAGGACTTCAGGGGATGATGCAGGAACATAAGCAATGATGTAACCAGCATTAAACTAATGATAGGAGGGAACTGTAGGTGAAGACAAGAAGACACATTTTGTTTCAATACAAGCAAGATCTTAGGAGCCAAGGCAGTCTTGAGTAACAACAATCATGCTAACCTTTTTCTCATGGTAGGTGTAGTAGGCTGAATAGTGTACCTCAAAACTCATGTCCACTCAGAAAGCAAACTTATTTGGAAACAGAGACTTTGGACTTGTAATTACTTAAGACAAGGTAAGGCCACACTACATTAGGGTGGGTCCTATATCCAATGACTGGTGTCCTTTTAAGAACAGGAAAGGACACCCTGCAATACACACAGGAAAAAAGCCACGTGAACACAGAGGCAGAGACTGAAGTGATGCAGCTACAAGCTCAGGAAAATCAAAGATTTCCAGGAGCCACCAGAAGCTAAGAGGAGGCAAGAAAAGAGTCTTCCCTAGAGCCTTCAGAGGGAGCATGGCCCTGCCAACACCTTGATTTCAGACTTCTAGCCTCCAGAACTGTGAGAGAATGAGTCTTTTGTATTAAGCCACCCAGTTTGTAGTAATTTGTTATGGCAACCATAGGAAATTAATACAATAGGAGATAGAAAATTAGCCAGAGACGGCACATTGGATAATAAAGAACACAAGGAGACAGTTCCTGAACGTGAACAGGAAGAGGTGGTACTTTAACACAATAGAAGCATCTACACATACACTTACTGGACAATGAATAAAGAAGTAACTACCTCTTCTCCACTCATTAATCTAAATCTTCATCAATAAATCTTTATACCTCTTATGGACCCATGAATTTTATAATACATTTTTTAACAAAATTGTTTCTATGGACAGGGACCACACAAAAATATTTGTCCAGGGCCCTGCACACACTAAATGTGGCCCTGTTACTGCTCACCTACATGTCATTCTTGCTTCCTCTCCTTTTTCCCCCTCATACCAGATGTGCTACTTTGCCTGAGACAGTCCCAGTTTGTACCAGTCCTGGCATAATCATTAAAAGTGTCCCCTTCCACGCTCAAAAGGATCCCTCTCTGGATGATAAAATCACAGGTCTTCCCAATTATACCATCAGTGAGTCTTACTGGCCCCATCTTTTAAAACATTCCTTATTTTGACCACTGCCCACCATCTTTCAATGGTCCTTTATAACAGCATCCAAACTGTGCTCCCTGCTTCCATTTTTCTTCCCCCTGCCCCAACCCTGGGTCCCCAACACGCACCTATTCTCAAAAAAAAACAAAAAACAAAAAACTGGCACAGTGATCTTTTTAAAGTATAAATTGGTTTATGTCATTCTGCCAAATAAAGAAATAAATAAATACAGATATAAATTCAGAAATACAGAAAAAAAAAAAGCCATATAACTGCTTCCTTTCACACATGGAATAAAATCAAAAGCCTAGAATACCAACCTCCAATTCTTCTCATGGCTTCCCCTACTCCCCATTCAAATATACTATACTTGATACCCCATCCTCAGAAAGCCCTTTCATGACTACTTCCATCTAAATGTCTCCTTCCAGCTCTGTCACTCTCTAATTCCTAATTTCCTATTTTCTTTAAAACACTTAGTACTGGGGCTTCCCTGGTGGCGCAGTGGTTGAGAGTCCGCCTGCCGGTGCAGGGGACGCGGGTTCGTGCCCCGGTCCGGGAAGATCCCACATGCCTCGGAGCGGCTGGGCCCGTGAGCCATGGCCGCTGGGCCTGCGCGTCCGGAGCCTGTGCTCCGCAAGGGGAGCGGCCACAACAGTGAGAGGCCAGCGTACAGCAAAAAAAAAACACTTAGTACTATAAGAGTCTGTGCTCTATCCTGTATAGTGATTTTACTTTATGCTAGTCTGTCACTCCCGTTAGAACATGAGCTTAATGAGGGCAGGGACTTTATCTTTTTCCGCACTGAAATTAAAGTACCTAGAAGAATGCCTGGAATACAGTAAGCACTTAATAAATATTTACTGCATAGGATAAAGTAACTTTTATAGTATACCGAAAGATATATATTTATAGAGCTATGGAAACAGAAGTGAGAAGCAATTAACTCCAATAGCTATGGTCAAATGCAACCCTACATGGTCTCTAGATTGACTTTCCTGAAACATCAGTATTCTCATATCACTCCACTATTCAAAAATCTTTAGAAATGTTTTATAATTATAGAATAAATTCCACACTCACTACATAGTATTCAAAGTTATCTTCATACTTCATTCTCTCCAACTTTACTTTTCCTAATTTTTTGGATTCAACTTATTAAAATAACAGACTCATTCTCATATTCTCTCATCCACTTGGAATATCTTCTTCCATCCCCTGCCTGGCCCACAAATTTCTGTCTACACATATAATTCCAATTCACCCTTCAAGGTGTGGTTCAAGCTTTCTGTTGCTCTCCTGCATATTCTCAGATATCCCCAGAGCTTCCTTGGCTTTCCCTTTTCAGCAAGTGCGGTCTCTTATCATCTGCATCATTCATCTGGTTTTAAGGCAAACGCTTATGTCCTCTGTGTCAGTCACAGAATTGAGGTTTTAGCAAATATCCAATAAATTATTACTGATTGACCAATAAGTAGACATGTATACTATACTGTATGTAAAATGGTACATTACCTGAGTACTAGGGAATAAGTTCATCTACTGAGGGCTATTTTTGAGTTGAGTTGACTTATATCTTAATTGGTTTAGGAGAAAGGAGATTAAATTGGAAACTCATATTTCTTGAAATGAAGAGACTAAAAATCAAAGGATTTTTTTCTCCAATAAAAAGTATAAGTACGGAATATTTAGAGTAAATGGCAGAGAAAATGGAGAAGAACGTTCCTTCCCAGACCTCTTTTCCCAAAAGACAGGAATAAAACTGTAAACTTTTCTGGAAAGTTGTTCACCAGTCTTCGAAAACTTGCTCGTTAATTCTTTTTCTTCCTGTCTTTAATTTTTAAAGTAAGTTTAAAACATCAAGATGTTGGTCCTCAGCCAACAGGAAAATCATTCCTGGACGCTGCATGCTTGCTTAGCTCTGATGAAGGCGTGGAGCGCTGCTTTGAATTTTCAGGTTGTATTTCTACACCAAGGGTTCCTGTGGTGGCTCCAGAGTCCTGAGAGAAGCTTCTCCAGGAGGAGAGCAGATGTGACAGCCATATGTTTCCCTGATGTTCATTTTCTTTAACTTGATTTCATTTACTTTTTTTTTTTTTTTTT
>RJWK010018585.1:0-33194 GCA_004363435.1 Platanista minor
TGGGGTGGAGCGGGGGTGGGGGTGGAGCAGGGGCGGGGAGACTGCGCGCACCGTGCGGTGCAGTGCCAGGCGGGGCCGGGCAGGGCGGGGCGGGGCGGGGCGGAATCTCTGAGTCCGCTGCGCGAGCCGGGCACCCAGGCCGAGGGAAAGGCAGGAAGCGCCTGATTTCAGACATCAACCTCAGACTAGCAGCTCAGTGCGGAGCCCGAGCGGTCGGGCGCAGTGGCCGCTTCTAGGTTCCAGGCGGGGGAGCGGAGCGGCCCTGGCGTCTGTCACTTGCGCCAACGGCAGCTGCCGGGGGCTCTCCCGGGCAAGGCACTGGGACTCGACCCGGAACGGGACCTGCGAGCTTCACCTGCCCCTGCCAAGACTTGGCCCAAGGAAAGTGCTCCCCAGAATCGAGCGAAGAATTTGTTCAACCAGATTTCCCACCTGCGCCCCCATCCGAGAGAACACTGGATTTTCGGGACGCCTGCCGCGGGAGCACAGCCACCCCACGTTCTCAGGCGGCACGTTGTTAAGATCAGCGGGCTTTCGTGCATCTGGTCTGACGCTGACAATGAAGATGGGTGTTTGCTGTGGGACACCTGGTTATCCATCACCACCAGTACCCCCAGACCACTCCACCCCATCCCGCCACAGGCAGTTGAGGCCGAGAACAAGGTAGCATGCAGCCATATGTCCCTGAGAGAGGATGTGTATGGGCGGGAGCTACCTGAGTGGTTCTTTCAAGGATTTGTGGCCTTGAGCTGGCCCCTGGTGCTGGAATTTGGGAAAGTAGAGGGGACAGAGGGAAGACATTCTGGGCAGAGAATGGAAGAATCATAGGTTCCCTGGGGACCATCCGTAGGGGACAGTGTGCCCTTGAGAGGCTATGACTGGTGTATTCTCCAGATGCCCCGAGCTCAAGGATTAAGACTTCTCGTGGTCCTTCTAGTCTACCTGCTCAGGGTAGACCCACTTTCCTTGAAGGGGCAGGGAGCAAAATCTCTTGCTGTTTCCTTGGCGCAATGCTCAAACTCTCAGAGTTGATGTTTGTTAAGTTTATTTCATAGGAGCTGAGTTTCAAAAAGGAAGCACCAGGCCATTGGCCTCAACATTTGAGCAGGAAACACCGTGTAGAAAGGGATTTTGAAATCAGTGTAAATTTACTCTGAGAAACCATTCTTTGCAATACATTTGTCAGAGGATATTTTGCTGCTCTTTCAACCGTTAATGATTGGTGGTGAGGGTTTCATGATAAGTCCTTGGGTACATCTTTTCCTAAGGCCACACCCATGTATGTACAGAGCACACACACACTCTCTTTAGTGAGTGGTCCCTGACTCCCTTCAGCATCTGTGTCTTCATCCTTCGGACTGGTCTTGACCTGTTCCAGTGGCTCTGCTGTCTCCTTCCTAGACTAGCCTGCCTTGTCTATAGGAGGAAAGAAATCAGGAGTTCTCCACACCCTTCTCCTATTCTCCAGGATCCCCAACTAGGAGTGGAGAATTGACCTGTCAGCTTGTTTCCTGCTGGGACACACACATCAAGTTCACTGTGACTGAGGGCTGACTGTCCAAACTGGCAAGAGTCAGGTTCAGCAGTTTCCCCTCCTCTGCCGCCTGCCTACACACAAAGTCGTGGGTGGAGGGAAGTAGCAGCAGAATCGACAACGAGCTTGTCCCCTTCAGGGTTGTAAAATCTTTGTAATCAAGATATAATTTGATATCTTGCAGGCTAAAGAGTACTCACATCAAAGGACATTCTGATGCTTGGAAATCATTAATTCTTCCCTCAAATTGTCAATAGCCAGTCCATATGTGTAGTTTTATCAACCTTCCAAATCATTCAAGTCAAAGAGACAATCAGGTGTTGAAGTTTTTTTCTAAACGTCTACATTTTTTTGTAAACTGAAAAATAATTTTTGGACATTTATAGAACTAGGAGGAAACCCAATATACTAAAATGCTAACAATCTGACTTTGGCATCTTGTATATCTGATTTAATCCTCACAACAGCCCTATGAGGTAGATTCCATCCTCCTTTTATACGAAAACAATCGAGACCTAGAGAATTTAGTAACTTACCCAGAGAAACAAAGCCTGCAATTGGCAGAGCCCGATTTTGAAAGCAAAATGAGCCAGTTCCAAAGCCTCTGTATTGGCTTCTATACCATGCTGCCTCAGTTCCCATGGTTTTAATAAGGATAATACTGAACTCACTGGGTTGACGTGAGGACTAAATGGAAGAATTTATTTGCATGCTTAGCACATTATTTAATATCAACAAATATAACTATTGCTTAAAGAAAAACTCAATGGACATAAATTCCCCACTCTCAATTTCCTACCAATGTCTTTTTTTTTTAATCATTTCCAGATCAGTTCTTTGCTGTGTGTGTGTACACCTTCCTACAGGGGATAGTTTCACAGGTAAGTCAGGAGCTATGAATTTGTTTCTCAGCCTGTGGTGTAAGAAGAATGAGAAAAACATTACAGAATGCGATTTAGAGGGAAGAAATCATTTTTCCTAGAGGACGCTGTGATGTTTTTGTATTTTAGCAGTATGGAATAATGGCACCCCAAGCTGAGTGAAATTCCAGCTGTAGCCCCCAGATGCTGCATAGAGAACGCCACTGCGTTCCTTTACCTACAGGCACGGTAGCTGTCTCACGTGGCCACTGAAAGTCCTGTTTCTGTGTGCGTGGAGACTGACCAACGTGTGGCCTTCCTCCTAAGAATATGCCTGGGCTACCTCTGCACACGCTTGATTCAGCTGGCCTTGAGCTCAATGATAATACTTTCTGTAAAGAGCCAAGCAGAGCCTTTTCTCCTCGTGCAAACAGGAGAACTACTCTATCTTCTGCTCAGAGGCCAGCAAAGTCCCACTGTCAGTTTTCCCTTTCCTTTCTTCTACATGCTTATTACAGAGTGTATGTTTAAAGAGTCTCCTTCACTGTAATCAGCCTCCCCCTCCTTCCTGATTCATTTGTGGAAGTGATTGTGGGACCACTAGCATCAGAGTCTTCCCTAAATGATTCAGGCCAGCAGAACTTGCTGTTTAGATCTGCAATTAACCCAGATATTAGTGAGTAAACAGCCCAGACATTCTTAGGGAGGAAGCACTGCCATGGGCCACTGCATTGAAGGAATTACAATTCCTGCAGACAGGCCTTGGAGTGCAGTGAGCAGAGAAGGCTTCTGGTGGCTGCAGGACCTTCCTTGGTAGCAGCAGGAGACAGGGGGACTCAGAGGAAAAACAGGAAAGGGTGCCTGACTCAGTAGGATGTCAAAGGTCAGATGTCATCTGTGTATGAGAGAGAGAGAGAGAGGTTTTATAAAGGACTCTGGAGAACTGTGTTCAGGCAGAGTGAGGTTTTAATGTGTTAAGGGCTTTAGGAAAAGAAATCTAATCCAAAGTAAGGTATTGTTCGAGTATCAGCCCCCTGCAAAGCCTCAGCTATTAGTGTATTCCTTATCTCTAGCCAAAAGAAAAAGTAGGAAACCTTATGCGGAGTCCACTTTTACAGTTTTCATCACCAGCATAATGGGTGAGGTAAGAAGCCATCAGAGGCGTTTGCTTTGTCCTCAGCTACCTAGGTGGTTTTCATGCCAGTATTGTCGGAAGACTGGTCTAACCTTCTGCTTAACATCTTCCATCTCCCAGCTCTCAGGTCTACCTTGGGAATGCACATTCAAGTTGTGTATTCAGCTTGAATCCTTCCTTCACAAGGGATATTGCAGGATGGCTCTAAAGCCCAGTATTGAAGTCTGGAGGTTGATGGTTCTACAGGTGGTCCAAGTGGCTCCAAGATGTCAGGGTATTAGAGTCTCTAAGACTCAGAGTTACCAGACGGCTGCTACAACTAAAATCCTTATCTTCTCATGTAGCTCGTGAACTGCCTAGTTGACCAGCATGCAGGAGAGGTACCCAGAGGATTCAGCACAGCTGATGCCAAACCGTTCCATTAAGCGCACTTGGAGAGAGAAGAGCTATGCATTCAATTCTGTCCTTTTCACTGCTGTTCCCCCACCTCCTGCAGCCTCAGCCGCACAGCCAGAGCATTCCGAAGACTGGGAAGATTGCCCTCCAAATTCTCAGGAGTGCTGGGGGAAAGTCCTAAATCAAATGCCTAGCTATCCTTATGCAGGTGAAACTAATGGTATCGATGGGAAAGGATAGTGATGATCAAGAGAAGCAAAAGAGAGACAGGAAAAAATATATAAAGAATTGAGGAAGGAAAAATGAAAGAAAGATAGAGAGCTGCAAAATGGACTTGAAATTTTAGTGATGGGTCAATCTGCCTGATAAACTCAAAAAATTCTCCTCAAACTCAGAGGAAAAGGAAAAAAATTATGAGAGATAAGATATGAGACAGAGGGACTTCCCTGGTGGTCCAGTGGTTAAGAATCCACCTTCCAATGCAGGGGACAGGGTTAGGGTTAGGGTTCTATCCCTGGTCAGGCAACTAAGATCCCACATCCCACGGGGCAACTAAGCCTGCACACCACAATTACTGAGCTGGTGCACCCTAGAGCCATGCACCACAACTAGAGAGAAACCCACATGCTGCAACTAGAGAAGACCGCGTGGCGCAGCTAAGACCAGACGCAGCCAAATAAATAAATAAATATTTTAAAAAATATATGAGATAGAGAAGGACAAAG
The DNA here is from genome assembly GCA_004363435.1 of Platanista minor. NCBI lineage: Eukaryota > Metazoa > Chordata > Mammalia > Artiodactyla > Platanistidae > Platanista > Platanista minor. Next base: position 4,651 of record RJWK010018585.1, read on the forward strand.
CCAGGATATCCAAAATATTTTTAACAGAGAGCCAAAAAGGGAGCATATTGGGCTTCCTGGTGGCGCAGTGGTTGAGAGTCCGCCTGCCGATGCAGGGGACACGGGTTTGTGCCCCGGTCCGGGAAGATCCCACGTGCTGCGGAGCGGCTGGGCCCGTGAGCCATGGCCGCTGAGCCTGCGCGTCCGGAGCCTGTGCTCTGCAACGGGAGAGGCCACAACACTGAGAGGCCCGCGTACCGCAAAAAAAAAAAAAAAAAAAAAAAAAAAAAAAAAAAAAAAAAAAAAAAAAAAAAAAAAAAAAAGGGAGCATATTGCTGATAGAGGAGAAACTGTTCTTGTGTCCCAAGACAGGAGGGGTCAGCAATAAGGGGAGGGGGATATACATCCCACAGATCTATAAGGGGGAGGGGATTTTGAGATAATAAAAAGTGCAAGGACAGACTTCTATTCTGTGACATACATTTAAACCATCACATTGAACTTCTCCTCCTGCCTCTCTTTCAAACTCCCATTGCAACAGGCAAAGGAAAATAATCGGGGGAAATCTGCCATTGTTCAAAACTGAAAAAAGATTCCACCCACATAACAGACATTTTAAGGAATTTCTCTAAGACAACACAGATGAGACCAGTTTGAGAGATGGCTTTGACAACCTTCAATTCTGAGATACCTCACAGAAAAGAAAGGTATCTCTAGGGAGCCGCCCCCATCAGAACCCAGCAATGCTCCTGAGGTTGGTTGTAACAAAGGCTGTAGGCAGAAATGAACCACAGAAAAGTCAGGAGGGGCAAATCTCCATCCTCTTAAGAATCCAGGGAGTGTCCAGGTACCGGGGTGCACACAGGGCAGGGATCCCTTGGCGGGGGCGCTCACCACAAAGAGAACATTGCCGAGGAGGCCGTGGTGAGGGCAGCCGCACTGGCTCCCAGCTAGCGTTATGTGGTTACACGTGCAGGGGAAAGAAACTCTTCAACGTGCAGGTGAAATGCAGGGGCTCTTTCGGGAGTCTCCCACAGACAACTGGCTCTTTTTTCTTTCATCCATTCATTCCACACATGTCCATGACAAGCCTGTTATGTTCCAGGCACTAGGGATTCAACAACGGACAAGTGTTCTCTTCTTTGTGAAGCCACACAGGCAGAAGAATCAGGTAACCTCTGAAGGAAACACATCATCTTCATGTTTGCTGCATAAATGCCAAAACCAACAAAGCAATATGTATGGAAAATGCATTTTGGGGGCAAATAATTGTAACACAAAATTCTGTTTCTTACCAAGCTATTTCAGACAAGCAGCTATAAAAAAATGTAAATCATTCATGTACCACCCCAATGGAAAAATAAATAAATAAAAAGACTCCACAGCCCAGCAAGTAAACTCAGTAATGTAAAAGAAATAGTGTAACGGAAATGGCAGTGAATGATAAAGCAATAAAACTGTTGAGCCTTACTCCTGATTTTTAATATATTGTGGCACTTACTGTTGGATGCCAATAGAATGAACATTTTCCTTTTCTTCCTGCTAACAGAATCCCAGTTTTGTGTGATTGACAGCATGCGCTGACACAGGGGATGAAGCAAGAGGATTCCTTGCCCATTGTTGATGATTGGCTTAGGGCTGGGCATGTGACTAAGTTCTGGCCAATAAAATGTCAGGAAAGTCTCCTGTTAGGCTTCTTGGGTAGAAATTTGCTTCTTCTTCTTCTTTTTCCTTTTAATTGAAGTATAGATGATTTATAATATTATATTAGTTTCAGGTGTACAGCAAAGTGATTCAGTATTTTTGCAGATTATACTCCATTATAGGTTATTACAAGATAAAGGCTATAATTCGCTGTGCTATACAGTATATCCTTATTGCTTATCTATTTTATACATAGTAGTTTGTATTTGTTAATCTCATACCTCTAATTTGTCCCTCCCCCTTCCCTCTCCCCTTTGGTAACCACGTTTGTTTCTGTATCTGTGAATCTGTTTCTAGTTTGCATTTACATTCATTTGTATTTTTTCAAGATTTCACATATAAGTGATATCACACAGTATTTGTCTTTCTCTGACTTTTTCCACTAAGTATAATGTTCTCTAGGTCCATCCACGTTACTGCAAACAGAATTTCGTTCTTTTTATAGATGAATAATATTACATATTGTGTGTGTGTGTGTATACCACTTCTTGTATACACACACACACACCACATCTTCTTAACCCAATTTGAATATTGGGGTGCAGATTATCTTTTCAAATTAGTGTTTTAGTTTTTTTGCAAATATATACCCAGGAGTGAAATTGCTGGATCATTTTAGTTTTTTGAGAACCTCCATACTGTTTTTCATAATGGCTGCACAAATTTACATTTCAACCAACAGAGTACAAGGATAGCCTTATGAGAGTTCCCTTGTATGTTATTTGTTGTAGCTTTCAGACTTAGTATAGTCTGAAGTCTGGGAGGTAAAACCTCCAGACTTTGTTCTTTTTGTCAAGATTGCTTGGGCAATTTGGGGCCTTTTGTGGTTCCATATGAATTTTAAGATTATTTGTTCTAGTTCTGTGAAAAATGTCATGGATATTTTGATAAGGATTGCATTAAATCTGTAGATTGCTTTGGGTAGTATGGCCATTTTAACAATATTAATTCTTCCAATCCGAGAGCATGAGATTTCTTTCCATTTCTTTGTATCATCTTCAATTTCCTTCATCAGTGTTGTATAGTTTTCAGAGTATAGGTCTTTCACCTCCTTGGTTAAGTTTATTAGGAATTTTCTTTTTGAAGCCAGGCAATGAGGTAGCCTGACCTTTCTTCCTGTCTTGAAGATGGTTGTCTAAGGATGAAGTATCTGGAGTGTGACATCCATCTTGTGGCCATGAGTAGAAGGCCAAGAGAATCTGTGAGCACCTTGGCATTTTAGAGCTGCTGAACCAACCATAGACCTGCTTCCATTCACTCTCCTTTCTATGTGGTATAATTAAATGTCCTTAATGTCTGAGCCACTGTTAGGTGAAGCTGAAGGTATGGTTGGAAATTTAATAAAACTATTGAAGATAATTCTTAAAAGAAAACATATATACATGGATTAGTAGTCAGGATTAAATCATAGTAATAATCTAAATCTAAAGGCCCAGATAATTGTTATAGAAACTGGGGGGACAGGGTAGAATAGAAGGGAAAATAAAAATGTGCTTATTTTGTTATCACTCATGGAAGAGAATGAATAACTACTATAAACTTATTTTCTTTGACAGATATATACATTCATTCAAAGATTTAAAGGTAACTAGTAATAGAATAAAAATACAACATTTAACATCCAAACTTCTAGAGGAAAAAAGGGAGCAGAGAGAGATATATTGAGTTAGCAAGAAAAGGGAATGAGGAAAAAGTTCTAGAAATGTAAAAAATGATACATATGATCAGATGGTAGAAGTAAGCACAAATGTGCTTACAAATGTATTCCAATTAAACATGAATAGTTTTAATTCCCCTTTTAAAATACAAAATCCAACTAGAGGCTTTTTAAAAACTCACCTGTCAGTGATATAAAATCAAAAACTGTAAATACAAACCAAAAGAAATGTGGTAGGGTAACATAATTATGAGAAAACTAAAATGTGTAGCAAAAAAATGAATTCATATATAAACAAGATTATTTCGGTCAAAACTATTAGAAATGTAAGGAGAACTACAAGAACAAATTGTCATCCTTTTGTGTGCTAGACTCTCACATCAATTGTCCCCAGTGACGCATACTTCCCGATACCCATGCTCTTGGATTGCCCCCTCCCACACTGAGTCTGGGTTTGACTATGTGTCTTTCTTAGTTCAATGGGACTTCAGTTAATGGGAGGATACAAGCAGAGACTTGAAAAACTCCTGTGCATTAGAGCTTGCTGTCTTAGGATCGTTCCACCACTATGTGCAGAAGCTCAGTCTGGTCTACTAGAGGATGACAGGCCATGTGGAGCAGAGACAAGCCACCAGTCCTGAACACAGCCCCTGTCTGATCCACCAGTTGAATTCAGCTGTAAGAGTGAACCCAGCCCACTCAGAATCCTGAGAAATAATAAAATGTCGTTGTTTTAAACCACTAAATTTTGGGGTGGTTTGTTATGCAACAATAGATAAGGGATACCCTTTTTGAAACTGGAGCATCTCTGTGGCACCTCAAAAGAAAAAAAAAACAGTAAATTTACAATGAATTTGGATAATTTATCTAATGTAATTAATATGTACAAATTAAGATTTTTTTATTCTACAAATATAAATACATTCCTTTCAAAAATCCTTAGAAGATTTTAAAGAAATGAACATATGCTGACCTTCAAATGAAACCTTAAATTCCAGGAAGAAAAAACTTCTTAGGCTACAGTCATTAACTATAATTCAATTAGATTAGAATTTAATAACAAAGGACAACTTAAACATACAATAAAAACATTTTTTCCTAAATTACTATTGGATCTAAGAGAAGATTAAAATTATACTTCAAAATAGTAATGAGAATGAAGTCAAAATATTTGGGATTCGGCTAAAGCTGAAATTTGTAGCTACAGATTTTCTTTTATTATTAAAAAATAAACTAAATGAAGTAACAACTTTACTGAAATAGAAATTAAAAAATAAAAATAAATCTAAGGAAATCAGAAATGTGGGGTCACAATTAAAGCAAAAATTAGTGAATTAGAAAAGGCAAAAATCAAGGAGTTCCCTGGCGGTCCAGTGGTTAGGACTTGATGCTTTCACTGCTGTTCCCCGGGTTCAATCCCTGGTCGGGGAACTATGATCCACCTGGCACAGCCAAAAAAAAAAAAAAAAAGCAAAACTCAGAATAAATGAAAGAGCATCTAATAAGATGTGAAGTAGAACATATGTAGAAAAGATTTTTTAATTATAATAAAATAATAATGTTTAACTCAAGGTTAATGAATTTGAATAATTTCATTAAAATAAATTTTTTAGGAAAAATATAATTGCCATATCAACTCAAGAAGTAGAAACTAGAAACAACTAATAATCAGAAAAGAAATGGAAAAGTTGTTAAAAAAAATTGCTCCATAAAAGATGCCATTTCCACAGAGTTATAAAGTATATTTCTTTTAGCCTCCAAGGAATTTAATGTCTTTGCTGTTTAAGTGTTCCAGAACATAAAAGAGGCTGGAAAGTGTCACAATTCAGTTTTTCAAACTAAAGCAACCCTGATATCCCAAACTAACAGAAGTAGCAAAAACAAACAAAAAAGAAAAAAAAAGCTGTAACAACCAATGACTTAAGAGGAAAGATGAAAAAAAGTAAATAAAATGCTAGCAAATCAAATCCAAAATGTCATTAAAAACAATATACTAGGACCAAGTAGAGTTTGTTCTGGTAATTCAGGTAACATTTTATTAATAAATAATTACATTTAAAAATTGACATATAATTGACATATATTAGTTGCTGGTGTACAACATAATGATTAGATATTTGCATATAGTTTGAATTATCACCTCAATAAATCTAGTTAACATCCCTTCTACACATAGTTACAAATTCTTTTTTTTACATTTTAACATCAAAGATAAAATGTAATTATCTCTATAGTTACAGGAAAAATATCTTAGATATATGCTACCTCATTAACATTAGGAATACCTACATCAAATCAGCATGTGTAAAATTCTTCATATGAAAACATTAGAGGCAGGAACCAAACAAGGATGCTAATCTAACCACTATTCTATAACATTCTCCATACAATTTGATTTGGTGAAGAATCTTAAGGTTTTAGATACCCATTAACTTAATCCATTCTTTCCCTACTGATCTGAAATAATACCTTTATCATACCACAGATCTGTTATATTCTTGATCCTGCCCATCCCCCAAGCTTTGTGTTCTGTATTAATAATTTGTCTATCTCTGCTCTCCAATTTACACTGCTTTGCACTATTTCAACTTCATAATATGTTCTTATGGATATTTTAAATCATGCGCACACACACACACACACACACACACACATACATACATACATACATACACACAGGATTACTCAAATTGCCCTACAGAAATGTTTAACCAGTTCACGTTCCTACCAGCTGTGTGGTAGGTGGTCTCCTACATTGGGAATTAATTTTCCCCGAAGCCAAGTTAATATAAGTCATTGGTTTTTGGAGTCACATATATCTTGGAGAATCTGGTGAAAACTATGAACCATCTTCCCTGCTGCCCCCGTATAGCTAAGTCTTTATCTATGTCCTTATCTATATCTATATTTGTGTACCAAATTGCGCATATGATTACATGCATTTATAGACTCTCCAAAGCTTATGCATGGACCCCAGGTTAACAACTGAAATAAGTATTCATCTGTATTTATTCCACCACCTTTTACAATTAATTCTTTATTCCAATTGACATTTTTTTGGGTGATGATTTACAATACATTCCTAAGCTATGTACAGTATGATCCAAATGTTGCTCCTCCCTCCATAAATATGTTACTCTACATGCATCAGGAAACAGATAAAGGCTATAGATACACCAAAATGGTTAGCACTTATGTCTGGGTATTTAAGTTGAGTGATTCTTTGTCTATTCTTCTCTCTTCGTCTCCTGATTTAAATATTCCACAATGAATTTGTTTCACTTTTGCAATAAGAAACAAACTGCTTTCTCTCAGCAAGAAAAGCAGTGAGCACAGTTGCACGGGTTTCCGAGTCCCCGAGAGTGAGCTATGAGAGGGTTTCTCTTTTTTCGCTGAGGTAGAGATGATCACGGGGGTCGGGGAGAGATGAAGCTTGAACACCAACTGTGTGCACTGCTGCACAGCGTGGGGGAATCAGGGCCCGTCCCACTGGCCCGGACACAGGGCTTCAGTGTGAACTGGGGCCTGTGATGGGCAGACACTGTGCTCCTGGAACAAGGGCCCTGTGTCTACCACCATCCAACACAAAGGACAGAGGTCCGCTGTTTACTTTGGATTCGAAACGTTCAAATGAGGGAGAGCAGAAACATTTGAGTTTTCCCTCTTTTCAGTTTCTTACAAAAAAACAAATTGTAGTGAGTCGGGGATTTTTTGGCATCTTCCCTGAATAAAAATCAAGCAGACTAGATTGCTGAGGGAGTCTTAAAAAGCTTCCCTTGTTTACTATTTGTTTTAGATTTACAGCTTAAAGGCTGAGAAGTAGCAGTGACTGACTAGGCCCCTAATTGTCCATTCATTTCCCGGGAAATGGGGCATACCCAGTGCCTTGGTCAGCTGGAACAAGTGACCTCTGACCTTTGGCAATAAGCTCATTCTAGGCTGGAAGCACCCATGTCTTCATGGCCATGCCTCCTCCTCCCTCCTTTCCACCCAACCTCTCACACACTGGAACACTCTTTTCCTTTCAGGTACTGATTCAAACCCCCCACATGTTAGAAAATCAGACCTATAAAAGGATAGAAGTTTTATCATACAAAGGAGTCTTTAAATCATAAAAGTCAAGGTGGTTCTACAGGGAAAGACAGTGCCTGGGGCTATGTGGAAAGGGCTCTCGAGTTTCTGAGTTCAAATCCTAGCTCTGGTACTAATGACCCAAGGACAACTTTCTGAACCTTTTCAATTGGCAATTTTCTTACCCATAAAGTGGGGCTAGTCATAACACTCAGCACACAGAGTCAATAAGGAAGATTAAATGAGATGACGTGTGTTAAGGGTGTAATCAGAGCCGGATGCATGGAAGCCATTCAGTGCATGATGGATGTCACTGCTGTGACTCGCAACTGTTGTCATCTCATAGGGGATAGGCAGGTGTGGTGTCTGCCCAATTTGGGAAGATGAGGCTAAAATGGTACAACCGCAGGACTGACAAAGCACAGTTTGCAGCGACAGTGACTTTCTGTCTGATGCTGGCTTGTTCGCGAGCAAAATATCAGTACTAGCGAAGGGGGTGGACATAGAAACCTTGGGGAGGGGCTTTTACATTTCATGTCTGACCTGCCCTCAGAGTCTGATGTGCTCTTCTAGCAGTGAGAGATTGAGAACGGCCACCTGTGATGAGACATGTCCCCAGCAGGGGTGTGGTATGCAGATGAATGGTATGGAAAGGAGAAAGGTGAGACCACTAATTTATATCCATGTTATCATCCTCCAGCCTGTTAAATCCAACCTGTTACTAGCATCATCAGGGGCAGATATCTGAACTGACATGTACTTGGCACATTTCAGATCCTAAGGATTCTTCGGTCAGATCTTCTAGGGATGCTATTCCAAGTTGAATATCTGGGGATCTGGCACAAAGCAGTGGAATAGCTGTCCAGTAAGGCAGGGCATGCCCACTTCTTTCTCTCTGCTCAGATTTTATTGGCCACCAGCAGGAACATAGGAAAAAAAAAAGTAAACCAACAGATTTGAAGCTACAACTAAGATCACACAAAGAAAATTCCTAAAACTTAAGCCATTCCTTCACAACAAGCATTTCTTCCTAAAACAGGTAGATGAGCCATTTCTAGGCTCTGAGAAATAATCAGAAAACCAGTCAGTAATAACTTATGTTGGGGTCCATGCTTCAAGTGACAAGAGCAGTTTCTTTGGCTCTATTTCAGCTTGCCCTCTTTGCTGCCTCCCGGGACCACTTGCCCTGCCTCGCTCTCCAGTCAGCTTTTCCTGTTCTTTTCCTTACTCTGCCCATCTCTCACTTTTTCCTTCTCTTTACCAGCAGTATAAGAAACTGAACATTCAAATGACTTTTTAAAATTATTTTATTGAAGTATAGTTGATGTACAATGTGTTAATTTCTGCTGTACACAAAGTGATTCAGTCACACACACACATACATATACATAATATATATATATATATAATATATATATACAGTCTTTTTCATATTCTTTTCCATTATGGTTTATCACAGGATATAGAATATAGTTCCCTGTGCTATACAGTAGGACCTTGTTGTTTATCCATCCTGTACATAATAGTTTGCATCTGCTAATCCCAAACTCCCAATCCATCCCTTCCCCACCTCCCCTCCCCCTTGGCAACCAGTCTGTTCTCTATGTCTGTGAGTCTGTTTCTGTTTCATATGTGTCATATTTTAGAAAAATATGTAAATGATATCATATGGTATCAAATGATTTTTTATTTAATTTTAATGAGTGAGAGTTTATATTTTACCCTTAATTTTGAGGGAGTGTGTTGACCTTTTATCTTTTTTTAATTAAAAAAACCTGAGTTTAGGGGCTTCCCTGGTGGCGCAGTGGTTGAAAGTCCGCCTGCCAATGCAGGGGACACGGGTTCGTGCACCAGTCCGGGAAGGTCCCACATGTCCGTGAGCCATGGCCGCGGAGCCTGCGCTCTGCAATGGGAGAGACCACAACAGTGAGGGGCCCGCGTACTGCAAAAAAAACCCAAAAAAACCCCTGAGTTTAGTGGCCTTTATTCAGTGAGTCACATGATTCACTTAATTTTTTGCCCTTTTAGTGTGTATATAATTCTAAATTAACAACAGCAACAAAAATCCTTTGACTTCTATCCTGGTCTGAAAGATACTTGATGCTGTCATTTTATTTCTTACTCTTGTATGAGTAGACCTCTGGTAATTTTTAATTTATTTTTTTCCTGTGAGCAATCGTATAAACCTTCAGGTGCACTTCTGCAAATATAGCAATAAACAGTTCAACATAATCTAATCTGGTTGCTGCCCACAACCCAGCCTTTGCCTATGCCTGAAATGGCACCCCAGATCTAAGAGCAGATGTGCCTGCCCACAGTATCTCTTGCCTGGTCCTTTTCTTACATATCACTAGAGATCTGGCCTGCCAGTTCTCATGGGTCTCCGGATGCCAGACAGGGATCTGCCAGGTGACCTGCTTCTCCAGTCGGGCAAGACCTTGGAATTCCCCCAGACTGGACCTCCAGGTGGGACAGGTTCTATGATACTGTGGTTGGATCACACTGAGTAAGATAACCAGCAATTCCTTCTCATGGCACCACTTACAAAGAGCTTCTGAATAATTGTCTCATTTGATCCTTACATCAACCATGTGCGATGAAGCTACCAGTGTATCCCCATTTTACAAATGTGTAAGCTGAGACTCAGAGAAATTAAATGATTCTTCTGGGTTCACACAGCCAGGAAACGTCAGAGCAAGAATCTGAACTCTGGCCTGCAACTTCAAATCCAGGGCCTGGCACAGAGTGGGCTCAGTAAACACTCATGCCCCTCATTATACCTGTCACAAGCTAAACAAAGGTCATTGCTTCTCTCTTGCAGGGTCACCTCTCCGAGAAAGGACATTATCACCACCAGGACCCTTGGCAAAGAGGCACTGAAGACATAGTCCTGCCGTGATAGTAACTATTCAGATCTCAGAGCTCTCTTGGACTCTTTGGATTCTCCCTGACAGCTCAGCTGATGAGATCGCTGTTTTATGTACTAGCTGCAACAAAAAGAAAGGAATTCCCCCCACCATTTCTCTCAGAAAATAACAGTCAGTAGTCATTGTCACAATATAATAGAAATGTTAACAAGATTCATGGAAGAACTAAGTGACCCTGGTGAATCGCCTCTGACTCTGTCCTGACCACCTTCCACTCCATCCTCTCTGTAGTTTCCTGGGTGCTGGTGGGGGTAAGCTATACAGCTGTTTCTGACAATAACCAAGAAGGCTTTTTCCTTTTAAATAACAATAGAATTGGCATAATTGAAAATGAGGATAGAACTTGGAGCCAAGTCAGACAAGACAGATTGTAGGTAGAAGGGCTGTTGAAAATATAAAAGCTGGTTGCATTATTCTTGGGGTCTCAAATTTGGGAAGGTTAAATACCATCATTTTCTCATTTGTTCTGCATTTTTTTTTTTTTTTTTCCTGCGGTACACGGGCCTCTCACTGCCGTGGCCTCTCCCGTTGCGGAGCACAGGCTCGGGACGCACAGGCTCAACGGCCATGGCTCACGGGCCCAGCCGCTCCGCGGCTTGTGGGATCTTCCCGGACCGGGGCACAAACCCGAGTCCTCTGCATCGGCAGGTGGACTCTCAACCACTGCGCCACCAGGGAAAACCTGTTCTGCATTTTGATTCTGAAAAGAGAGCTGGCTTCGCCCCTTTCTTTTCAAAACTTGTGAAAAAAAAAAAAAAAAAGAGAGAAAGAGAACGATTGAAAACATTACAGCCAAAAGAAGCTACAAAGGCTCTAGATAGTGAACCCAGTGACTAAGAGAATGAGGAATGATGAGTGTGCCTCCCTTTGGGAGGGGTTCTCCCTGTGCAGATCTTCACATACAGGAATCTTAACACCAAACGTGTTCTCACATGTGTGATGGTGGTGAACAGTTTGAAAGAAATCAAAATCAGAACAAAGGAGGGTCTGGTACATGTTTAATGATTTACCTCTATATTCTACACAACCTAAAATTTTGGAGACATATCCAAGTTCCCTGGCTCTTACAGAATTCAGCTGGGAAGTAAGAACCAATACCTGTTCCTCTGGGAATGTCTCCAAAAGTCCCAAGAAGGTAAGAAATATCTAAATGTGAGATTTAGTTGAAGTAGCCCTACTCACCAAGCTATACTCACAATCAATATGTTATCCTTCTAATTCTAGTAATAAACTTCTCTCCCTTACTAACATTCTCAGGAAAAACACACACACACACACGCACACACAAAACCTTCCACACCACCAAGACTAAAACTTTCCTAGTTCACTCCTACTCTCCTTCACGGCTCAGCTTAAATATCACTTCTTCTGGGCAGCCTCCTCTGATTCCTCAGATGTGGTCAGGGCCACCCATGAAGTCTGATAGTATCCTGCAGGCTTCTCAAGGGCACTCATAGCAACTCCTTTGTTCCCATGCCAGGGCGTTTTATCTGACCTCAAAATGCAGATATGGATGCCCTTCCACCCCACCCCACCCCTCGCTAGGTTCTCTTGGGCTTACAAGGATCCTGGGATGTTAAGTGGAAGGACCCCCAGAAGGTTGTAAAGACCATGGGCCTCCTGGGTGGGAGTGGGTGGCAGGGTGAGCGTTGGAACCATGAGGGATCAGGGCTGGAGGAGAAGGTTGCTGATTCTGTGAGCCTGACCACACAGCACTATCTTCTCTGGAGTGGCAAGGCTTCTGGTAGATCACTGCTAAGGTGCCTACGGAATCCAGGTACTAAATCTGTACACTTGAACCCTTGGTGGCGGCTCTCATTGGTCAAGCTTGGATAGAGAGAATGGAGCCTCCAGAAGAATGGGCTACCACTGCAGGGCAACATGGGCCAGGATAAGAGTCAGCCAAAGTGGAAGCCACCGAGCTTGAGGAATGGGCCCTATGCTATTTTCCTGCATGACATCAGCCCAAGGGTAACAGGGGTCACCAGGGTGAACTTCATCAACCTGGGCAATCTCTCCAGAGAGATTTAATTTGACTTAGGAGAAGTAAAAGACCTCTTCCTTCCTCTAAAGTCATAACTATTATACCCATACCACAATTATACTACATAAGGACTTCCAAAATTGTTGGTTTTATGTCTATCTTTCCCTATTAGAAGATTATGGACCTAGTGCAGTCTAGAACATAGTCGATTCTCAATAAATATTTATTCAATGAATAAGTGAATTAATCTTTGAAAATTCTTTAAATCTTTCAATAAGCCCCAACCCCTCTTTTGGAAACTTTTACCAAAATGAAATTGTAAAATGATCACCATCCAATATGTTTTTGAGAAATCTATGTTAACGCTGCAAGTTTGAAATCACAATTTTTGAAAAACAAGTTTTTTGTTTTTTAAGGTAAGAATAAAGTTAAGAATAACTTTCACCAGGAGTGGGCCTCAAGCCCCTGTGGATAATATACCTTAATTACGTGCTCACCCTCTACCTCTGGTGGATCCTACTGGACCACCCTGTTCTCTCGCATTTCTCCAGCCTTAACTGCCTGATCAAACGTTTTGAAAGAATAAAGCCAGGAAGGAGACTTGAGAAGTAAGCAGCTGAGACTGGAGTTTTCACTTTGCAGAGAACACATTGAGTGGAGGTTTCAACTGATGGGAAAGACAGTGGCCCAGTGGTTAGAAAATGTGACTTGTCGAGAGGGGTTCAGGGGAGGAGAGACAGGAAAGAGAGTCTCTTTGTGCTGAAGTCAGTGCAATAACATCTAATGTGTATACAGAAAAACAGGTCCTGTGTAAATAGCTCACTACAAGTGACAAAATAATAGCATTCTCTGAGGTATGGCCTCTGCAGTGTATTTCTTTATACCATTCATGCACAACCCAAACCAGGCAGTCCTATTTCACAGATTGCTGGCACTCGTCTCTCTCCCTAGCGACAGATCTGAACACATATATAAAAAAATGGTAGCACAAGGAAATGACTTCTGGCTTTAACGCCATTTGACTAGAAGTATATGAGGCAGCCTCTCCCAACTTGCCTTATGTTATTCATGAAAACAAAGAAAAAGACAAGAACTCAGAAGAACACTGGAAATGTCAACCCAATCAATGACTTGACAAGATTCTGGTAGGCATCTTCATTAATCATAAAGTGGGACACAGTGGACTGGTACAAACTTATCCAGGTTATGGCTCATGTAATTGAGCTCAGTGGGAAACCAGCTGCCCCTACTTTTTCTTACAGACACAGAGATCCAAGGTCTGTACCAACTAGAACACGAAGTGCTTACCCATATGCTATGGAAGTGCTGCTTTTTGAGGATGCTAGTAATACATCTATTTGGAGGTAGCACCTTCCAGGAAATAACTGGTCAGGAAGTGTGTGTATATGTGAGGGAGGGGGAGGAGGAAGGAAAACCAGCAATTTTGTGCTGTATTCTGGGAGGTGCAATATTTACAAGTTAAACACTAAAGGCGGGGCGGAGACAGGAAGATCCCTAGTAGCAGTACACAATATCAGCTGCAGTTTTGCAGGTGACTCCATGGGTCAGAGGAATAGGGAACCAGGTGGAAGAATGTACTATCTCAGTAGAATGAAGCCATGGTAGGTGCATGCCTGCTAGAAACTGAAAATTGCTCTGGACACACTCTGCATGTCAAATTGTACTCCACATCTGAAAAGGAGATGCTCATCACACAGTGGATTGGCAGTGTGGTAAAGGGAAACACAATTATACTCACTAGATGCTGATGACCAGCATCTAGTCTGGAAAGACTTGATCTTAGTTGGAGGTGAGGGAAAAAAAGAAAACAAATCCTGCTGTTTATACCTCAAAACTTGGCATGTATAAAAAATCCTACAGAACAAGGAAAAGCTTGGAGTAAAACTGTCATTATTTGTAGATGACATGATTGTATATGTATAAAATTCAACAGAATGTATAAACAATTAGAGTTAATAAGTGACTTTAGCAAAGATGTAGAATACAAGGTCAATATAAATATCAGTTAATTTCTATGTACTGGCAATAAACAATTTAAAATGAAGTAAAAGTGCTATGTACAAGAGCATCAAAATCATCAAACACATAGATGGAAATAGATACATAGATGGAAATAAATATGACAGAAAATACATACAAGATCTATACATTGAAAACTACAAAATATTGGAGAGAAAAAAATACTAAGACCAAAATAAATGGAGAAATATAACATGTTTGTGGATCAAAACACGTAACATTGTTTAGATATCAATTCTCTCCAAAATGGAGTGCGTTCCCAATCCAAATCCCACATGTCCTTTTATAATGTGACTTTGCTGCTGCCCCATCTGTATATGGAGTCTAATTTTCCTTTCTTTGAACCTAGATTGGCTGCATGACTTCCTGGGCAGGTGATAAATGGCAATGCAGCTTCAACCTGGTTTACTAGAATACTTATTCTTTAAGACTTCAGTTGCCATGGAGAGCCATGCTGTGAGGAAGCCCAAACTAGCCTATGTGGAGAGATGACATAACTATATGTTATGAGATATAGAGGCCCCATAACTATATGAGAGGCCCCATAACTATGTGAAGAGAAGACTATATGAATGCCTGGCCAGCCCCCAGCTACTTTAGTTCCCTGATGTTCCACCTCTAGCCGTCATCCAACTACAATTTCATGAGACCCCAGAAACATGGAGTTAAGCCCTTTCTGCATTTCTGACCCACAGGAACCAAGGGAGGTAATGAAATGATTGTTGTACTTCTAAGTCATTACATTGTTTTAAAATTTTTTACTGAGGTCTGATTGACTTGTAAAAAGCTATATATATTTAATGTACACAATTCAAGTTTGAGGATTAGTATACACCCATGAAACCATCCCAACATCAAGGCCATAAACATATTCATCACCTCCCAAAATTTCCTCCCACACCCTTTATTATTATCTTGTGTGTGTATGTGTGTGTGTGTGTGTGTGTGGTAAGAACACTTAACATAGATCTACTCTTTTAGCAAATTTTAAGTATACAATACTTAGCTATAGGCTCAATGCTGTGCAGTAAATCTCCAGAACTTATTTATCTTGTGTTGACTGAAAAAATGCACAATCTAAAAGTTGAGAATTATTTTTGTTTGGGGCATTACTGAGGATTTAAGTCCAGGATACAGCCTCTCATATAGCTCTGAGGGACTGTTCTGAAGAGGTAAGGAAGGAGACAGGATATATTGGAGTTTTTGCAAAAAAATGTACCAGGTAGTCGAACATCAAAATATTACTGCTGGGCTTCCCTGGTGGCGCAGTGGTTGAGAGTCCGCCTGCCGATGCAGGGGACCCGGGTTCGTGACCCGGTCCGGGAAGATCCCATGTGCCGCAGAGTGGCTGGGCCCGTGAGGCATGGCCGCTGAGCCTGCGCGTCCGGAGCCTGTGCTCCGCAGTGGAGAGGCCACAACAGTGAGAGGCCCACGTACCGTCAAAAAAAAAAAAAAAAAATTACTGCTAATTAAGGAAAACCCAGACATCTCAGGTTAATAAATTTAGTGCTTTTCTATGTATGGTATGATGCAAGAGTCTGGGCTCATTGAAATTATTCCTTTGATATGCACCTTAACTATCTAGGGCCAGTATCCTGTTTATTTTCATCCTGAGTTCCCCTTAGAGTTCACCATTGGGGGTGGCTGCAGTAGCTGAAGGTTTGATGGCCACAACATCCTTTATTTACTGAAATAGCAGGTGACATTCTTTGACCACACTTGCACAACTGAAGCTTCATACCCTTTGACCCTCAACTCCCCCATTCCTTTACCCCAAGCCCCTGGAAACCACCATTCTATTTTCTGCTTCTATGAGGTTGATTATTCCACATATAAATGAGATCATTCAGTATTTGTCTTTCTGTGTCTGGCTTATTTCACTTAGGATAATGTCCTCCAGGTCCATCCATGTTGTCACAAATGCCAAGATTTCCTTTTTTTTTTGAAGACTGAATAATATTCCATTGTATGTATCTTAGTCTGTTTGGGCTGCTATAACAAAATACCAGAGACTGGTAGCTTATAAACAACAGAAATTTATTTCTCACACTGTGGAGCCTGGAAAGTCCACAATCAAGATGCTGACAGATCCAGTGTCTTGTTAGGATCCATTTCTTGTCATAGATAGCATATTTTCACTGTGTCCTCACATGGTGGAGGGGGAAAGGGAGCTTTCTTGGGTCTCTTTTATAAGAACACTAATCCCACATATGAGGGCTCTGCTCTCATAAACTAATCACCTCCTAAAGTCTATGTTTCCTAATACCATCACCTTGGAGGTTAGAATTTCAATAGATGAGTGGGCAGTGGGTGGGAGGGGCACAAACATTCATTCTGTAGCAATATGTATATACCACATTTTCTTTACTATTCATCTGTCAATGGACATTTAGGTCGTTTCCATATCTTGGCTATTGTAAATAGTGCTGTAATGAACATGGGAGTGCAGGTATCTCTACAAGATCTTGATTTCAATTCCTTCAGATAAATACCCAGAACTGAGATTGTTGGATCATCTGATAGTTCTATTTTTAATTTTTTCAGGAACCTCCAAATGTTTTCCATAATGGCTCTACCAATTTTCAGTCCCACCCTCAGTGTATAGTGGTTCCCTTTCTCCATATCCTTGACAACACTTACCTTTAAAAAAAAATAAAGACATCATAGCAGAGTGAGGTGATATCTCATTATGGTCTTGATTTGCATTTCTCTGATGATTAGTGACATTGAGCACCTTTTTGTATACTCGTTGACCGTTTGTATGTCTTCTTTGGAAATGTCTATTCAGGTCCTTTGCCAATTTTAAAATCTGGGGGTTTTGTTGTTGTTGTTAAGGAGCTAAAGGAGTTTGTTATACATTTTGAATATCAGATATATGGTTTGCAAATATTTTGTTCCATCGTGTTGCCTTTTCATTTTGTTGATGGCTTCCTTTGCTCTGCAGAAGCATTTTAGTTTCATGTATCCCACTTTTTTTTTTTTTGTTTTTGTTTCCTGTGCTTCTGGTGTCATATCCAAAAAAATCATTGTAAATTTTCAACTGAAAAAAAAATCACAACCTGAAAGTTGAGAATTATGTTTTATTTGGGGCATTACTGAGGACTAAAGTCTGGGATACCACCTCTCAGATAGCTCTGAGGGACTGTTCCAAAGAGGTAAAGGAGGAGCCAGGGTATATAGGAGTTTTTGTAAAAAACAAATCAAAACAAAACAGGTAGTTGAATATCAGAAGATTACTGCTAATTAAAGAAAAAACAGACATCTCAAGTCAATGAATTTAGTGCTGTTCTATGTATGGTATGATGAGAGTCTGGGCTCATTGAAATCATTCCTTTGATAGGCACCTTAACTATCTGGGGCCAGTATTCTGTTTTTCTCCATCCTGAATCCCTTCGGTGTGCACCATTGGGGGTGGCTGTAGTGGCTGATGGCTTGATGGCCACAACATCCTTTGTTTATTGATATGGCAGGCAACACTTTTGTCCACACAAGACATATGTCAAGGAGCTTCCTCCTGAAGGTTCCAGTCCAAGATGGTGACATAGAGGGCTCCTGAATTCACTTCCTCCCATGGACACTCCAAATCTATATGTACACGTGGATCAATTCCCTCTGAAAGAAATCTAAAAGCTACCTGAGTGACTTCTACACATTGGGCAAATGAGAAAATGCTCACATCAAAACAGGTAGAAAAGGCTGAGATATACTCTTGCCATAAACCTTATATCCAGCTACAGCAACATACAGTTGGGAGGGAAACCCTGAAAAGCAAAACGTTTTGACTCAGAATCTAGCACCACAACTTTTAAGACTTCCACCTGAGTAATGGGCCGCCAAAACAGCTATTTCTAAAGGCCCCTGGGGCTTGTGTCTACAAAACTCACTAGACGATAGCAAACAAGAAACAGTTCTTAATGGGCTCATGAGGACTCACTGTGGCTCTCCCCTCCAGGGATCAGCACAGAGGGAGCAAACAGAAATGCCCATCTCCCAGTCTTTCTCAAAAGAGGTCTATTTGCAAAAGCTGCTGTCTGGGGGCCAGGATTCTAATTTAGCATATATTTGTGATTCTACCCAGAGACAGGGAGGCTGGCAGGCGTTGTCTCCACATACTCCCTCTGGCCTGCTCTGGGTCATTGGTGTCTCCCTGGAAGGAGCTTGTGCATATATCTGATGCATTGGCTTTTGTATCTGATGCATTGGATTTTGTTGGCTTTTGTTGCTGCTGCTGCATTGGCTTTGTTGTGCATATATCTGATGCATTGGCTTTTGTTGCTGCTGTTGTTTTGACACCCCTCTTGACTACTTGGCTCTGGTGTCCAATTTAGCTTGCATTTGTGGTTCCTACAGGACAGTAGCAAACAAAACAAACAGTTTTTAACCATCTAGCACTCCAGGGCTCAGCACAGAAAGACCAGATAGAAAAGCCCATCTCCCAGCCTTTCCCTGAAAGAGACCTATTTGCATATTTTAGAGGCTGCTCCCTGAGAGTCAGGCTTCTAGTTTAGCACACATCTAGAGGCTGACTGCAAACCTCTCCCAAGACCAGAGAAGCCAGCAGACATCATATCTGCATTCTCCCTGAAGCTCATTCCAAATCACTAGTATCTCCCTAGAAGGAGTTTGTACACACAACTGATGTCCCTGTTTTGTGGCTGCTGCCCAGGGAAAGCAATCCTTGATTGCTTGGCTCTGGTACCACGTTACACTGTGTTAGACCACATGAACTTAACAGATAGTTACAGAACATTCCATCCCAAAGCAGCTGAACACACATTCTCAAGTGCACATGGAATATTCTCCAGGATAGATCATATGTTAGGCCACAAAAGAAGTCTTAATAAATTTAAGAAGATTGGATTCAGATCAAGCAGCTTTTCCAACCACAATGGTATGAAATCAGAAATCAATTACAAGAAGGAAACTGGAAAATTCACAAATGTGAGTAGATTAAACAATATGGTACTGAAAAACCAGTGGGTCAAAGAAGAAATCACAAACAAAATAAAAAAGTATCTTGAGACAAATGAAAATGGAAATACAACATACCAAAACTTACGGGATGCAGCAAAAGCAGTTCTAAGGGGAAAGGTCATTGCAATAAATGCTTACATTAAGAAAAAAGAAAGCTCTCCAATAAACAACCTAAGTTTATAGCAACTAAAAACAGAATAAATAAATCCCAACATTAATAAAAGGAAGAGAACAGAGTAGAAATTAATGGAATAGAGACTAGAAAGACAATAGAAAAGAACAATGAAACAAAGAGCCAGTTTTTAAAAAAGAAACAAAATACATGAAACTTTAGGTAGACTTAGAGAGAGAGAGAGAGGAAAGGAAGGAGAGAGAGAGAGAGAGAGAGAGAGAGAGAGAGAGAGAGAGAGAGAGAGGTATCTCAAATAAATAAAATTAGATACTAAAGAGAAGACATTATAGTTGATACCACAGAAAAGCAAAGGATCAAAAGAGACTACTATGAACAATTATATGCCAACAAATTGGACAACCTAGAAGAAATGGATAAATTCCTAGAAACATACAACCTACCAAGACTGAATCATGAACCAATAGAAAATCTGAACAGACCAATTACCAGTAAGTGAAACTGAGTTCCCTTAATATTGTTCCTCTGCAGAGTTTACGGTTAACCTCTCTAACCAAAACATTATTCCCTTTCTTATCTCAAACCTCTTTCTCTCAATATTGAGGAGTATCAAAGAAAAGGAGGGATTGAGACTGAGAAGGACCCTGCAGGGCCCCTCCGTGTCCCCTGTTTCTTGCTGGCAGAAAAAAAAAAACAGGCTTTAGTCTCCTAGGCCTTCCCCTAATTCCAAAGAGTAGGCTCAAGCAGTTAAGAGGACAATAGAGTTACAGGATTCCTAGTTCCTCCTGAAGGAATATAAATAACAATCTGATGCATATCTTTGAGTTATTCTACAGAAACTAAGGCCCTCACCCAGATGGAGGATGGTGACTATGTGCTGACCAGAAGCACATAGACCCCAGATTGGTTGGAATCAGAAGGTTGAGATTCCAGAAACATCACCCTGTTACCTTACCACCAACCAATCTGAAGAAAGTCACACACTCTGTAGCCCTCACCCCAAGTTTCGTCTTGAAAAACTCTTCCCTGAAAACCATAGGGGAGTTCAGAACTTTTGAGCGCAGCTGCCTGTTCTCCTTTCTTTTTTTTTTTTTTTGCGTTACGCGGGCCTCTCACTGTTGTGGCCTCTCCCGTTGCGGAGCACAGGCTCCGGATGCGCAGGCTCAGTGGCCGTGGCTCATGGACCCAGCCGCTCCACGGTATGTGGAATCTTCCCGGACCGGGGCACGAACCCGCGTCCCCTGCATCGGCAGGCAGACTCTCAACCACTGCGCCACCAGGGAAGCCCCTGTTCTCCTTTCTTGACCCTTGCAATAGGCTCTTCTCTACTCCAGACTGATGTTTCAGTTTGTTTGGCCTCACTGTACATCAGGCACATGAAGCTGGGTTTGACAACATAAGGAGATTAATCAGTAATTAAAAACCTCCCAACAAAGTCCAGGACCAGATGGCCTCACAGGTGAATTCTACCAAATATAGAGAGAAGAATTAATACCAATCCTTCTCAAACTCTTTCTCAAAGAAATCAGAGGAGGGAGCACTTCCCAACTCATATTATGAGGCCAGCATTACCCCGATATGAAAGCCAAACAAAGACACTACACAAAAAGAAATTACAGGCCAATATTCCCAGTGAACACAGATGTAAAAATCTCCATAAACTATTAGCAAACTGACTTAACAACACATTAAAAGAATTGTACACCAAGATCAAACACAACTTACTCCAGGATGGAATGTTTGTAAATCAAACAATGTGATATAACATGTTAACAAAATGAATGATAAAAATCACATGATTATCTCAATAGGTACAGAAACAGCATATGAAAAATTCAATATCCATTCATAATTAAAAACTCTCAATGAACTGGTTATAGAGGGAGCATACCTCAACATAATAAAAGCTATGTATTACACACCTGCAGCAAACATCGTACTCAATGATGAAAAGCTGAAAGCATTTCCTCTAAGATGAGGAGCAAAATAAGGATGCTTACTCTCACTATTCAACACAGTATTAAAAGTCCTAGCCACAGTAATCAGACAAGAAAAAGAAATAAAAGGAATTCAAATTGGAAAGGAAGAAGTAAAACTGTCATTATCAACACAGATGACATGATACTATATATAGAAAATTCTAAAGACACCACCAAAAAGCTGTTAGAAGTCATCAATGAATTCAGTAAAGTTGCAAGATACAAAGTTAATATACAGAAATCTCGTGTTTCTATATACCATAACAACAAACTATCAGATACAGAAATTAAGAAAACAATTTCATTTACAGTAGCATAAAATGAATAAAATACTTAGGAATAAATTTAACCAAGGAGATGAAATATATATACACTGAAAACTATAAGACATTGATGAAAGAAATTGAAAAAGACACAAATAAATGGAAAGATATTCTGTGTTCATGGACTGGAAGAATTAATATTGTTAAAATGTCCATATGACCCAAAGTGATCTACAGTCAATGCAACCCCTATCAAAATTCCAATGGCATTTTTGACAGAAATAGAAAAAACAATCTTAAAACTTGTATGGAACCACAAAAGACCCTGAATAGCCAAAGCAATCTTGAGAAAGAACAAACTGGAGACATCAAACATCCTGATTTCAAACTATACTACAAAGTTATAGTAAGTAGGGTATTAAAAACAGACACATGGAACAGAATAGAGCCCGTAAGTAAATCTATGTGTATATGGTCAACTGATTTTTCACAAAGGAGACAAGATTATACATGGGGGAAAGGACAGCCCTTCAATACATGGTGCAGGGAAAACTAGACAGCCACATGAAGAATGAAACTGGACCTATATCCTACACCATATACAAAAATCACCTCAAAATTGATTAAAGACTTGAATGTAAGACCTGAAACCATAAAACTCCTAGAAGAAAACATAGCAGGTGAGATCTTCAACATTGATTTTGGCAATGACTTTTTGGATTTGACATCAAAAGAAAAGGCAACAAAAGCAAAAATAAACAAGTGGGACATCAAACTCAAAAGCTTCTGCTCAGCAAAGGAAACCATCAACAAAATGAAAAAGCAACCTATGGAATGGCAGAAAATAAAAGTAATAACAATATGTTAATATTCAAAATATGTGAGGAACTTGTACAACTCAATAGCAAAAATCAAATAACCCAATTAAAAATGAGCACAGTATCTGAATAGACATTTTTTCCAAAGAAGACATACAAATGGTCAACAGGTACACAAAAACAGTGCTCAGCATCACTAATCATTAGGGAAATGATAAACTATAATGAGATATCACTTCATACCTGTTAGGATGGCTATTACCAAAAAGACAAGAAGTAACAAATGATGTTGAGAAAAGAAAACCCTGTACCCTGTTGTGGGAATGTAAACTGGGAAAACAATATGGAGGTTCCTCACAAAAAATGAAAATGTAACTACCATATGGTCCAACAATCCCACTTCTGGGTATATATCTAAAGGAAATGAAACCATTATCTTGAAGAAATATCTGTACTCCCATGTTCATTCACTATAGTCAAGATATGAAAACAACCTAAGTACCCATCAACAAACGAATGAATGGATCAAGAAAATATAACACACACACACACACACACACACACACACACACAGCGAGAGAGAGAGAGAGAGAGAGAGAGAGAGAGAGAGAGAGAAGGAAAAGTTTATTGAGCATTAAGAAAGAAAGAAATCCTGTCATTTGCAACAATGTAAATGACCCTGGAGGTCATTTTGGTAAGTGAAACAAGTCAGACGGAGGAAGAAAAATACTGCATAGTATCACTTAAATATGGAATAAAAAATAATGTTGACCTCATAGAAATAGAGAGTAGAAAAGTGGTTGCCGGAGGCTGGGTTGGGGGTGGTGGTGGAGGATGGTAAGGGAAATAAGAAGAGGTTGTTACAAAGGTAAACTTTCAGTTATAAGATAAGCTCTGAGGATCTGATGAAAACATGGTGACTGTAGTTGATAACACTGAATTGTATAGTATTGAAATTTGCTAAGAGAGTAGAATTTAAATGTTTTCACCAAAAACAAACAAACAAACAAAGATGAAGAAGATAAATATGTGAGGTGATGGGTATGTTAATTAACTCAATTGAGAGGGAATCATTTTACATACACACACACACACAGACACACACACATACACAGCACAAGAAAAGAAGACAACATGTTTCCCAATGCATTTCTCAAAGCTGACATAACCCTTTTACCAAACCTGACAAAGACTGCACAATACTAAATAAGCAAAGTACCTCAAGTTTGTCCCATCTCTGAATATAGATTTTTAAAAAAATGATAAATAAAATACTAGCAAATTGAAATCTGCTGTAAATTGACCAAGTAGACCTTGTTGAAGTAATATAAGAATGATATAATTATGAAGGACAAAAGCTTAAATTATCATGTTCTTAGGTCAGAGAGAAAAAAAGAACAATGATATTAATAGAGGTCAAAAGTAATTTGATGGGATTTCCCTGGCAGTCCAGTGGTTAAGACTCTGCACTCCCAATGCAGAGGGCAAGGGTTCGATCCCTGGTCAGGAACTAAGATCCCACATACTGCACAGCACAGAAAAAAGAAATTTTGATAAAAGTCAATAACTATTTTTGATTAATCCTCTAGTTAATTGCGAATAAGAGATTCTTTTTTTTTTTTTTTTTTTTTTTTTGCGGTACGCAGGCCCCTCACTGCTGTGGCCTCTCCCGTTGCGGAGCACAGTCTCCGGACGCACAGGCTCAGCGGCCATGGCTCACGGGCCCAGCCACTCCGCGGCATGTGGGATCCTCCCAGACCGGGGCACAAACCCGTGTCCCCTGAATCGGCAGGCGGACTCTCAACCACTGCGCCACCAGGGAAACCCAAGAGATTCTTTTTTAATATGATGGAATATGTTTAAATAAAACCAACTGCCAATTTTTTTTTTTTTTTTTTTTTTTTTTTGCGGTACGCAGGCCTCTCACTGTTGTGGCCTCTCCCGTTGCAGAGCACAGGCTCCGGACGTGCAGGCTCAGCGGCCATGGCTCATGGGCCCAGCCGCTCCGCGGCATGTGGGATCCTCCCAGACCGGGGCATGAACCGTATCCCCTAAATCAGCAGGCGGACTCTCAACGACTGAGCTACCAGGGAAGCCCCGCCAATGTTATTTTTAATGATGAACACTAGAGCTATTCCATTAAAAGCAGGAAAAAGACAATGCTCACTCTATCACCCACTTTTACCATTTTTCTGGAAGTTCTAATGAATGAATTAGACTTTTCATAAAATAAGAAGCATGAATTGGAAAGGAAGAGGGGAAATGATCATTTTTAATATAAGAGCAAGTGTTCTAACTGGAAAAGTATTAGACTGATGGGGTGAGAATTCCTCCCTGTGTGTAGGCAATAAGAGGGTATATTGCCTATTTATAATTTTAAAACGATAATAAATTGACTAAAAGACTATATCCTTTTTATTACCACTTTACACTGGAAACTCTAAACAATGTCAGTGATAAAATATTCTTCTGTACAATGAAGTGAATCAGCTATATGTATACATATGTCTCCTCCCCCTTGGACCTCTCCCCCCTGCATCCCACCCATCTAGATCATCACAGAGCACAGAGCTGAGCTTCCTGTGCTTTATAGCATGTTCCCACTAGCTATCTACTTTATGCATGGTAGTGTATATATGTCATTCCTAATCTCCCAATTCGTCCCACCCTCTCCTTCCCCCTGTGTCCTGCCCTGCAAATAGGTTCATCTGTACCATTTTTCTAGATTCCACATAAATGTGTATCATATAACAAATATATGATATTTGTTTTTCTCTTTCTGGCTTACTTCAACCTGTGTGACAGTCTCTAGGTCCATCCACATCTCAACAAATGACCCAATTTTGCTCCTTTTTATGGCTGAGTAATATTCCATTGTATATATGTGCCACATCTTCTTTATCCATTCATCTGTCACTGGACATTTAGGTTGTTTCCATGTCCTGGTTATTGTAAATAGTGCTGCAATGAACACTGGGGTACATGTGTCCTTTTGAATTATGGTTTTCTCAGGGTATATGCCCAGTAGTGGGATTGCTGGGTTGTATGGTAGTTCTATTTTTAGGTTTTTAAGGAAACTCCATACTGTTCTCCACAGTGGCTGTACCAACTTACATTCCCACCAACAGTGCAAGAGGGTTCCCTTTTCTCCACACCCTCTCCAGCGTTTATTGGTTGTAGATTTTTTGATGATGGCCATTCTGACCAGTGTGAAGTGATACCTCATTGTAGTTTTGATTTGTGTTTCTCTAATAATTAGTGATGTTGAGCATCCTTTCATGTGTCCCTTGGCCATCTGTATGTACTCCTTGGGGAGATGTATATTTAGGTCTTCTGACCATTTTTTGATTGGGTTGTTTGTTTTTTTGATATTGAGCTCCATGAACTATTTGTATATTTTGGAGATTAATCCTTTGTCTGTTGCTTCGTTTGCAAATATTCTCTCCCATTCTGAGGGTTGTCTTTTCATCTTGCTTATGGTTTCCTTTGCTGTGCAAAAGCTTTTAAGTTTAATTAGGTCCCATTTGTTTATTTTTGTTTTCATCTTCATTGCTCTAGGAGGTGAGTCAAAAAAGATCTTGCTGTGGTTTATGTCAAAGAGTGTTTTATCCATTTAGGTCTTTAATCCATTTTGAGTTTATTTTTATTTTATTTTTTTTGTTTTTGTTTAAATCTTTTATTACAGTCAGCAAAATACAGTCTAACAGCTCAAGTTAGCATATAATATGTTTCTCTTCATTGCTGCAATTGCAAATTTAATCTGAATCCAATGTTTATATATCTACTGTGTAGTCAGAATAAAGCACTGATTGAAGCCCCTTTTATAAATAAGCAGTTATGCTATTAATCAAGTTAAACATTTCAATAATATACAAAATAAATTACTTTTCTGGAAGAAAGTATTGGTGGTAAAACTATTACGGCAGCACTTAGCTCAGTAAACAAAACTAAGTGGGATTGTAACTGTTAAAGATTGAGTCAGGGGAAAAAATAATACAGATTTATGCAAAGGTCTTTTAAACTATGTGGTACATTGAATCATAAGTAGAATTTTACCAAACTGGAGATAACTCACAAAGTAAAATATATGTAAAAATCTGATTATTCTCCAATAAAGATGTAAAAAAATAAATTAATTTAAAAAATCTGATTATTGCCATTAGTAAGAATTATTATTTTTAAACCAAGATAAAATTTGGATTATTTAACCATCTTGTGCATAATTGCATTGTTATAGTGCTTTCACAAGAAATGCATTCATGACATTATTACAAAAAAAAATTTTTTTTTTTACATCTTTATTGGAGTATAATTGCTTTACAATGGTGTTAGTTTCTGCTTTATAACAAAGTGAATCAATTATACATATACATATGTTCCCATATCTCCTCCCTCTTGCGTCTCTCTCCCTCCCACCCTCCCTATCCCACCCATCCAGGTGATCACAAAGCACCGAGCTGATCTCCCTGTGCTATGTGGCTGCTTCCCACCAGCTATCCACTTTACGTTTGGTAGTGTATATATGTCCATGCCACTCTCTCACTTTATCACAGCTTACCCCTCCCCCTCCCCATATCCTCAAGTCCATTCTCTAGTAGGTCTGTGTCTTTATTCCCATCTTGCCCCTAGTTTCTTCACGACATTTCTTTTTTTCTTAGATTCCATATATATGTGTTAGCATACGGTATTTGTCTTTCTCTTTCTGACTTACTTCACTCTGTATGACAGACTGTAGGTCCATCCACCTCACTACAAATAACTCCATTTCGTTTCCTTTTATGGCTGAGTAATATTCCATTGTATATATGTGCCACATCTTCTTTATCCATTCATCCGATGATGGACACTTAGGTTGCTTCCATGTCCTGGCTATTGTAAATAGAGCTGCAATGAACATTTTGGTACATGACTCTTTTTGGATTATGGTTTTCTCAGGGTATATGCCGAGTAGTGGGATTGCTGGGTCATATGGTAGTTCTATTTGTAGTTTTTTAAGGAACCTCCATACTGTTCTCCATAGTGGCTGTACCAATTCACATTCCCAACAGCAGTGCAAGAGTGTTCCCTTTTCTCCACAGCCTCTCCAGCATTTATTGTTTCTAGATTTTTTGATGATGGCCATTCTGACTGGTGTGAGATGATATCTCATTGTAGTTTTGATTTGCATTTCTCTAATGATTAATGATGTTGAGCATTCTTTCATGTGTTTGTTTGGAGTCTCTACATCTTCTTTGGAGAAATGTCTATTTAGGTCTTCTGCCCATTTTTGGATTGGGTTTGTTTTTTTGTTACTGAGCTGCATGAGCTGCTTGTAAATTCTGGAGATTAATCCTTTGTCAGTTGCTTCATTTGCAAATATTTTCTCCCATTCTGAGGGTTATCTTTTGGTCTTGTTTATGGTTTCCTTTGCTGTGCAAAAGCTTTGAAGTTTCATTAGGTACCATTTGTTTATTTTTGTTTTTATTTCCATTTCTCTAGGAGATGGGTCAAAAAGAATCTTGCTGCGACTTATATCATAGAGTGTTCTGCCTATGCTTTCCTCTAAGAGTTTGATAGTTTCTGGCCTTACATTTAGGTCTTTAATCCATTTTGAGTTTATTTTTGTGTATGGTGTTAGGGAGTGTTCTAGTCTCATACTTTTACATGTACCTGTCCAGTTTTCCCAGCACCACTTATTGAAGAGGCTGTCCTTTCTCCACTGTACATTCCTGCCTCCTGTATCAAAGATAAGGTGACCATATGTGTGTGGGTTTATCTCTGGGCATTCTATCCTGTTCCATTGATCTATATTTCTGTTTTTGTGCCAGTACCATACTGTCGTGATTACTGTAGCTCTGTAGTACAGTCTGAAGTCAGGGAGCCTGATTCCTCCAGCTCCGTTTTTCGTTCTCAAGATTGCTTTCGCTATTCGGGGTCTTCTTTGTTTCCATACAAATTGTGAAATTTTTTGTTCTAGTTCTGTGAAAAATGCCAGTGGTAGTTTGATAGGGATTGCATTGAATCTGTAGATTGCTTTGG
>RJWK010018586.1:0-14412 GCA_004363435.1 Platanista minor
ACTTTTTAATTAAAATACAATATTGAACAATTTTTAATAAAAATCACCCTGATAATACTATTAAGGTGCTATTGTAGCTGATTTTCTGATGCCAGATATTCAGATAGTAATTACAGAATCAGCCTTTCTATGATTTTAGAATTCAGGATGGGTTTTATTTATTAACTTATTTAAAAATTTTAACAAAGTAGTATGTTTTTTCATAATATTATGAAATTTATAAAGTAAAACTATAAAACCCTACTTGCCCCTCTCCACCTAGTAATCCTACTGTCTCTATGAGCCAGTCACTGTTCTAGGTCTTAGGGATATAGCAGTGGAAAAGATTAAGAAAATCGCATCCTCATGAAGCTTACATTCTAGCTGTATCTCACATCCAATTATCTCAGTAATGCATATATGCTGCTCTTTATTTATTTTCACTTCTCAGTTATTATAAGGATTTACTACTACTCCACCTTCCTTTTACTGCTTCTCCCACAAAAGTTGTGTAACAAATCTGAAGTCACTGCTTATATCCTTATGACTATTAAAAGCTGTTAACTGAAGAAGAACATCATCTACTAAAATTCACTGGCTTTTCTGGTACTAGATTTTTTAATTGCCTCATCTTTTCACTTACATAATTAGCATAATACATCAGATTACTTTCTAGGTGTTCCAGAAGGATGGGTTTTGTATACAATGAGTTTAGAAGTATTAACTAGTACCCACTGTGTGTTTAGTGCCATTTTGTAATCTGCCAAAGAGTTGAGATTGTTATCCTGGGAGACATACTTGCAGCTATTGCCTCACCAAAAAAGTGTGCCTCATTATAAAGAATTTATGACCAATGTTGGCCAGGATGGGGTTCTAGAATATCCATTTTAAAAGTTCACTCCTTAATTTCCTTAGGAAGAACAAAAAGAATTGGATGAAATTACAGCAAAAAGGCAGAAAAAAGGCAAACAGGAAGAAGAGAAACCTGGAGAGGAAAAGACAATCTTACATGGTAATATATTTTTAATGCCTCCTCATTTTTATGATAAACTTTCAGATATTTACTCTGTTCTCTGTTCACATAATATATGTATTGCCTTTACTGCTAGAATTCATTTTATTAAGAATTATATTGGACAATTTGCATCCCAAAGAAATTATAGCAAACCTCTTCTATGTTCTAATGAAAGAGACAGCCACAGATGATTTTTTTTTGAAGTGCTAATGAATTTTTTTTTAAGGGTAGATAAAGGAGATTATGGTTCACAGTCTGTTCTTTCCTAAGATAAAGTTGACTCTTTTTGATGTATAATAATTCCCCCAGTCTTTTTTTTTTTTTTTTTTTTTTTTTGGTGGTACGTGGGCCTCTCACTGTTGGGGCCTCTCCCATTGTGGAGCACAGGCTGCAGACACGCAGGCTCAGCGGCCATGGCTCATGGGCCCAGCCGCTCTGCAGCATGTGGGATCTTCCCAGACCGGGGCACGAACCCGTGTCCCCTGCATTGGCAGGCAGACTCTCAACCACTGCGCCACCAGGGAAGCCCTCCCCCAGTCATTTTAACCTTTTGTTTTTAACTCAAGACAAATATTCTCCAGGTATGATCACAGTTCATAACTGTTACTAAATTACACTTTAAAAGAATAAACTTTGTTTTTCATGTAAGTGGATTGGAGATTAAGATTCTCATACTTTGACTTGTAGAAGGAAATGCATATTCACCAAAATAAATTATATTCTAAACTCTACCTGGTTCATTAGTAACTAGTTATATTGGGGAAATTATGTAGTGACTACCAGACTAAAAGAATAATTCAGTTCTGATAGTAATTATTCTAATGTTATATAACTTATCAAATATATAGGTTTCATGAGGTCACGTTTAGCTTCTCAAGCTCCAGTTTTATCTCCAAGGAGTCCATTTAGTACTGTGGTGCTTGTGGCCATAATAACAATAACAGCCAACATTTATTGAGTACTTACTCTATGCAGCATGCTACTAAATGCTTTATATATACTATGTCACTTAATTCTCACATGTGACTTTATTGTAAAATCTGGGTTGAAAGTAGAAAAGAGATTGGAAAAAGGACCTGGAAGGACATAAAGGAGGAAAGCAGGGAAAAGGATAGTTGATATATTTTTTTTTGTTTTAACTTCCTTTTTATCCTGTTTTGCTTCTGATTCTTTGCCAATGACTCACAAGGCCCAAGTATTATCTTTTCTTCTCTCGCTGTAATTGTACTGCAGTGGAGTCTTTGTATATATATGCTACTAAAATGTGTAACTGGATAAAGAAGTAAGAGCTTACTTAAAGATCTGATATTCTCTCGATATTTAGGGATTCTAAAATACTACCACTAATTGTAAATAATAGCTATGATTTCAGGCAGTTAAATTTTACCTGACTCTTGGTCTTAACATCATCAGAGTATTTTTACCAAAACCTTGATACGCAACGATATCCCTATGAATAAAATGTTTGTTATCATTTTAAGAATGTAGATTTCAAGACTATGACTTTTATTTGTTCACTGCTTTCTTTTGCCTTCTTATTTCAGTTAAAGAAATGTATGACTATCAAGGCAGGTCCTATCTTCACATACCTCAGGATGTTGGTGTTAATCTGCGGTCACCTGTGCCACCTGAGAAGTGTTATCTTCCCAAAAAACAAATTCATGTGTGGTCCGGACACACAAAGGTAAGCAAATTGGTTGTTTTTGTTTGTTGTAATGTATAACAGTGACACCAGCATAAATTTTCAGCTATTGATGTGGGACATTCAATATTTCTAGTAAAGATGTAGAGAAGTCAAGATAGAACAGGGAGGTCAAATTGAAGATAAACCGGAGTCAGACTCTGGCGGTACCAACACATATGAGTCACAAGTGAATACTCAGTCTTCAAGGTCATCTGATTGGGCCGTTACATAAGCATTCATGATTCGGTGTCCTGTCCCCTTATGGTAGCCCAGGCCTTCACCTCCAAGTTCCTGCCATAATATTCTTCCTCTTGGGCACCAAGTCAGTGAGTAATGAATGGGCTGGTACTAGCACAAAAGCCTCAATAATTTTACCTTAGCAATTAGAGTTATCACACTTCAAAGAAGATTAGATGCTCCCTGGTTTATACACTATGATATTCTTAAACTAATGCAGAGACAAGACACTTGAAAATTTTGATGTTAATATTCTTTGTCATCTGCACTGTTCCAACTGATAATTTCCAGCTCTTAGCAAAGAGCAAAGGTACTGAGTAAAAGAAGAGGAGTGAGGGCATTAGTAACATGATTGACTAAGAATTCCCTTGGGTGAGGAAGTCGGTAATGAAGGTTAAAAAAAAATCTTGAAAAGCTTAGCGTCCAAAGGGCTGCTCTTAGAATACTAATGAAGGTTATTCTAGGGTATGATTTTTAGAATGAAGAAAAATAGTAAATTAGGTGGCTTAAAAATACACTGTCTTTCCTTTCTGTTTAATTTTAGCTGAGATTTCAAATGCTTCTGATTGATCATTTTAATTCCTTTTTACAGGGCGTCAGTGCAGTCAGATTGTTTCCTCTGTCTGGCCATTTGTTGCTGTCTTGTTCCATGGACTGTAAAATTAAGGTGAGTTTTCAGTAACAGAGTAGGAGTGCTACAAAGCTAGTGCTTCGGTTAAATCTATTCAGTTAATTATAGATAAATCTGGGTTTGTTAGGCAATTAGAGGCTAATTATTTTCTCTTAAGCCCTGTGAATTCAGCAGTTTATGAACTGCTTCCAAACACGCTGATTCAGCTATGGCTCTGTGGTCCAATTAGCTAGGCTCTGGTTTTTTTTTTTTATTTTTTTTAAGATTTTAAAAATTTTTTATTTATTATTTATTTTTTGGCCACGTTGGGTCTTTGTTGCTACGCACAGCCCTTCTCGAGTTGAGGTGAGTGGGGGCTACTCTTCATTGT
The DNA here is from genome assembly GCA_004363435.1 of Platanista minor. NCBI lineage: Eukaryota > Metazoa > Chordata > Mammalia > Artiodactyla > Platanistidae > Platanista > Platanista minor. The sequence continues at coordinate 3,917 of RJWK010018586.1, forward strand.
GGTGCACGGGCTTCTCATTGCGGTGGCCTCTCTTGTTGCGGAGCATGGGCTCTAGGTGCACAGGCTTCAGTAGTTGTGGCTCACAGGCTCTAGAGCGCAAGCTCAGCAGTTGTGGTGCACGGGCTTAGCTGCTCCGTGGCATGTGGGATCCTCCCGGACCAAGGCGCGAACGCATGTCCCCTGCATTGGCAGGTGGATTCCTCACCACTGCGCCATCGGGGAAGCCCTTGGCTAGGCTCTTTGTAAGCTTAGATAGCTGATTAGGACAAAATCAATCACATTGGCTTTAGGTACATAAATATTTAATCACCAATAATGCATCTTTATAGAGGTTTTAGATATGTAACTGAGTTCATTTGTCCCTTAGTGCCTTAAAGGTAGAGAGGACATGTGATAGAAAACCCATTTTTAGAGAGCAGATAATGTAATTAATTCACCCTTTTTCTTCTAAATGCTAGTAGCAGAATTGCTCCCAGCCTCTTCTCACACTTTTTATAGTCTTGGGAAGGTCCAACTTTAGTTGATGTTCAGCTGTAGAATGTGTGGTAGAAAAACTCACTTGCCAATACATGTCAATTCGAATATGGGAAAGACTTTTAAAAACTTAAATATGGAAGCATGGTTTTTATCTTTTTTATGTCTTCTGTGTCTGGATCATTATACTGGTCAATAAATATCAACCCTATAGTGCTCTTGAGTCTTGGAAAGTTGACGTTGCAGAGCACAGGCTCCGTATGCGCAGGCTCAGCAGCCATGGCTCACGGGCCCAGCCGCTCCGCGGCATGTGGGATCTTCCCGGACCGGGGCACGAACCCGTGTCCTCTGCATCGGCAGGTGGACTCTCAACCTCTGCTCCACCAGAGAAGCCCGAAAATTTTATTCTTTATAAATAATTCATGGGTAATAACAATATATAAAGGCAGCTTTTTTTGATGAGAGCAACCATTTAGGCATTTGCCTTGACTTAGTGGCTTAAAATGACAGGCCAACAGTTTGGAGTAAAAAGACTTATTTCCTTTAACTTGCAGTTTATACAGACTATGTTAATTGAGATTAAGGTCTTCTGTTTGACCAGTTAGAAAAGCATAGAATTTAATTTGTTCACATCTGTAAACATTTATTAGGTACCTATTATGTGCAAAGGACTGAGGATAAAAAATTGTTTAGGGGCTTCCCTGGTGGCAAGGGGTTAAGAATCCTCCTGCCAATGCAGGGGACACGGTTTCAAGCCCTGGTCTGGGAAGATCCCACATGCCGCAGAGCAACTAAGCCTGTGAGCCACAACTACTGAGCCTGTGCTCTAGAACCCATGAGCCACAACTGCTGAGCCTGTGTGCCACAACTACTGAAGCCCACACACCTAGAGCTTGTGCTTGGCAACAAGAGAAGCCACCACAATGAGAAGCCCGCTCACCGCAACTAGAGAAAGCCCACGTGCAGCAACAAAAACCCAATGCAGTCATAAATAAAAGAATAAATAGATAGATAAATAAAATTTTTTAAAAAATTGTTTAGGCACTGTCTCTGCTCTTAAGGTGATTGTTTCATTATGATGTAAATGATCATTGTAGAGGCAGCTGCAAGGTATTCTGGTTTCAGAGAGGAAGCATACCTCAATAGGAAGGTAACTAAGTAAGCAGGGGAGGGGCATAGGGAGTAGAGTATGTCTGAGAGGAGTAAATAGAGTGAATCAGCATGTTATGTGCTGAAAACTGCAAGTGGTGTGACTGCTAGAGTCTAAAGTCTGAGAGGCATAGAATGACTACAATCAAGGCAAAGGACCAGGACCTGGGGTCCTTTCCTGGTATGCTATGGGAACTGAGACTTTATCCTGTAGGCACTGGGTGGCCAGGAAATGCTTTCTATTTTAGATCATTAGCAACACTGTCAAGGATTGGATTTGAGGCAGGCAAGAATAAAGGTAGTTTCAAAGCTATTGTATTAATTCACTTTAGATGTGATGAGAATTATGAACTTGTTATATTTTAGTCTAGATTATCTTTTTCATAACAGCTTTTATAAGTTAATACTTCAGAAAAGTTAAAAAAAAAACCTTTCAGTACCAAAATGTTATAATATTTTAATAACATGATTCTTTTAAAAGTAGTTCATAGTATTACATACGTAGAAACTTTTCATCATAGAAAATATATCAAATACAGAAAAGAACAAGAAGAAAATGAAAACCACCTGTATAAACTCCATCTAAGTTCTCTTGATTTCAGACTTTAGCTTTAAAGTGTGTGTGTATGTGTGTGCACATGCATATGTGTGTAGTCCAAATAGTGCAAGTCACTAACAGCACCGAACAATATGTTTAATGATATGTAATGCCTTTGGTTAAATAACCTGTACACACACAGATATGCACATACATAGCTGGCATACAACTATTGTTAGTGATTGACATTTGTCATTTTATCAAAGTCTTGTATTAAATTTAATGTTTCTTTGTGTTGTTTTTTTCCCCAGCTATGGGAGGTTTATGGAGACAGGCGCTGTCTGCGAACATTTATTGGTAATACTTCTTCTCTCTCTGGCTATAAATATGTTTGGAAAGACTTTTTAAACTACAATAACAACATTAACAGTAATTTTACTACACTGATATGAAGGAAAGCCTTCATAGACTTGAGTTGAGTCTTGAAGGAGGGGTTAAGTCTCCCCATGTAGACAGAAAGAACTAGGAAGAGAGAGCAGCAGAAGCTAAAGCAAGAGTGGAATGAGAAAGCATACTGCTTTGAGGGAACCACTTATACTTCAGAATTGTTAGCCTGAGGGATATAGTTAAGAGATGACAGTGGAGAAAAGCAGTAGAGGAGGGCAGAGTATGGAAGACCTGTAGACTATCCTGGGGGCCTTGGGAAGCCAACCACTGAACTGCTCTTGCAGGAAAGCAACTTGATCAGATTTGAAGTTTACAAAGATCACAGTGGCAGTATGGAGGATGCTTTGGTGGGGAAGGCCTGGAGGCAAGAAAGTGATTTACAAGGTTATTTCATTGGTCTGGATTAGCAATAATGAGAGCCTGAACTAAAGCAGCAGAGAGAGAGGAAAGAAACAATCAAGAGTTAAAACCAATGGGACTTAGTTAGCAAGTGAGTGATAAGAGTGAGGCAGGAATCTAGAGTGACTCTCAGGTGGCTGGGAGAATAGTGGTGCTACTCATCATAGGAAGATGATGAGATTTCAGACTAATGGAATTTGAGCTGCCTTTGAGATACTGAGATAAAAATGTCCAGTAAGCAGTTAGATAGCCAGATATTGAGCTTTGCAGAGAGGTTGGGAATTGGCAACAAAAACAGATAAAGAGATAAGGTTGAGAGAATTCCTTAAAGGAAAGAAAGCCAAAAAGAGGACAGCTTTGTGGTAGACTAGCCTTGTTGGTAGAATACTAGTTTATTGTCTTTGTCAGATTTTGTGTGAAGGCTAGTTATGTTTTGAAATTTAACTGTACCAAATTGAAACGGTATTTGTGTGAATTATATTGGCTCTGTTTTTAGATTTAAGTTGGGGTCCATTTGGCAGTGCTTTGTTACGATTTTAGGGCCTCACTGCACAAATAAACACAGCCCGAGATGCCAGGGCAGCCCAGAAGACAACTTGTGGGAAGTCTCTCAGCAGTGTACGGGGAACAAAATGTCTCCTGTGACATAGGGGATTTGGTCCCCATCTGTCTCCCCTGCACTGGCAGTTTTTCAGTGGAAAACTGAAAATTTCCTACTTAGAAAGATGATAGCAGCTTCTGGGACTCCTGCTGTACAAAAGAATGCCTAATTGCCATGACTGGAGGTCATCAGTGGTAGTGGTTCAGGACCCCTGGGTACAGCTGACAATTTGTGCCATGCACATTTTGCACAATTGTGCTTGGCAGTCTTTGTCATGGTGGGATGGTAAAAAGTAGGAAAGTTTCTGCTTTCATTTAATCATATTTTATTTGCCTCTGTAACTTTCAGAAGAGTTCACTGGTCGGGCAAGATTGATTTCCAAGGAAAGCACCTTAACATTAATTTATTATCAAATGCCATTTTAAAACTAAATAATAGTTAATATTTGTTTTCAAAAAGGTTTAGTCTCTGAAATTCTGAATCCATTTCTATGAAATTCGGGAATGTGGTCACAGAAATAGACAATTATTGAACAAAGGCCACAACTTCATGAACTTTAGGTTTAGGTCACTTTGTTTTCACTTCCAGCTTGGCAAGTAATCTCAGAGTGAACCTTCAAAACATCACCAGCCATTTCTCTTTCATTGGCAATAATTGGACTATTATGTGTCCTTAAATTCTTTTGACTGTTTAGTCATCAGCTGTATGTATTACATATTAAGAGAGTGCATGAGAGACTTTTTAAAACAAAGTTACATCTTTTCTCTTGGTTCTTACCTAAATTTTATGCATCAGAATCACCAGAGGAGCTTTTGAAAGGGGAAAAAAACCACCTACATTCCCAAGCCCACACATAACATATTCTGAGTCAGTAAATCAGCATGTGGGGTTCCAGTGATTTTGACTCACAGCATGGCTTGAAAAATACTGTTCAGTGCTGTTTCTCTTATTGTGCTTATATTTTAAAAGAACATACTTCACCTCACCTCCATTTCTATTGTCTCTGCCTTTAGGTCACAGTAAAGCTGTTAGGGACATCTGCTTTAATACTGCAGGAACACAGTTCCTCAGTGCAGCTTATGACAGGTATCTTAAGCTCTGGGACACTGAGACAGGTAAGAGCTCACTTATACTAACACCTATTTACCTTATAAATTAGTGTTTTTAAATGAAACTAAATAAGTGGTCTTCTGTGGTAAAATGGTACGTTCCCTAACTGCTGATTCTCATATCATTGACTATCAGCTAATATCACAAAGTGTTTGTAGAGTTGAAACTCAGCTATATAAGTAGCTCTTTTACTATGAAATTTCTTTTCCACCAAATGTTTACAATTTATAAAGCAAATATATTGACAAGGAAATTAAAAAATTTCCGTAGACTATTTAATTGATTTTTTTGTTCCCCTACATAACCTAGCACACTGCATTGCACAACATAGAAGCACAATAAATACCTGATGAGCAGAATTAAATTTAATTGCCCCAATTGGTTAAAATGGAGGTCTAAACTTCCATGGGCAGATTGTTTTTATATATTCACAGACATATTGATTATATCAGCACACTGTGGCTAGTATAATTTTATATAATTAGAGAACCGTCTTACATCCTACTGAGTTTTAAGGATAAAGAAAATAGGTAATAGTTATTGAACACTGTTTACCAGGCATTGTACTAAGTGCTTATATTGCAGTATCTTGGTCAATCCCTAAAATATCACTATGAGATTAAATACTATTATTGTTATAGATGAGGAAACTGAGGCTTAAGAGGTAACTTTTCTAGGGTCACACAGCTAGTAATGGTCGAATTGGGTTCAAACCAAGGTCTCTGTAATGCCAAAGCCCATACTCTTAACCTCTTTGGCAGTGGTCCTCAACTATAGCTGCATTTTTTTATATAAATTTATTTATTTATTCATTTATTTAATTTTTGGCTGCACTGGGTCTTCGCCGCTGCATGCAGGCCTTCCCTAGCTGCAGTGAGCAGGGGCTACTCTTTGCTGCGGGGCGTAGGCCTCTCACTGTGGTGGCCTCTCCCGCCGCAGAGCACAGGCTCTAGGCATGGGCTTCAGTAGTTGTGGCTCGCGGGTTCCAGAGCGCAGGCTCAGCAGTTGTGGTGCATGGGCTTAGTTGCTCTGCGGCATGTGGGATCCCCCCGGACCAGGGCTCGAACCCGTGTCCCCTGCATTGGTAGGCGAATTCTCAACCACTGCGCCACCAGGGAAGCCCCTCTAGCTGCATATTGTAATCACCTGGAGAACTTTATCTGCTCTGCAATTGATGATACAGATTTACTTTTGAATATACTATTTTTAATCATTAAAAATCCATGAAAAGGAACAATGTAGTTTACAGTAAAGAACAAGCAGGTTGCCATTCCTCAAAATTTATTAGCAAATGATCTCTAGATCTTAATCCCAGGGTTATCTTTAAATGGTCAAATTTATTTTACCTACTTTAACTTGGGTCTTTGGTTTTAGGACAGTGTATATCAAGATTTACAAACCGAAAAGTACCCTATTGTGTCAAATTTAATCCTGATGAAGATAAGCAAAATCTCTTTGTGGCTGGGATGTCTGATAAAAAGATTGTGCAAGTAAGTCTTCTCACAATATTTTTATTAAGATTCCTTAGCTTTACACTGTATGAGGGGCTAGAATAAGGAATATTAATTTGTTTAATGTTTGCTACATCTAGGGAGTGCTGATGCTCTAGTCTTGGAAGCAGTAAATCTATAAAAACACGATTTTGGAGATCTTTTTTCCTTCTCCATTTTCCACAGTTATGATCTTTGTTTTCATAAATCTGCTCTTTGCCATTTCTCTTATTTGATATACAGTGGGACATTCGAAGTGGAGAAATTGTACAGGAATATGATCGGCATTTGGGAGCTGTCAACACCATTGTTTTTGTTGATGAGAATAGGAGATTTGTGAGCACATCTGATGATAAGAGCCTAAGAGTTTGGGAATGGTGAGTTTTTATCAATAGAAAATCTAATTAATATAAAGCAAACAATTTAAAATTTTGTAGTGAAAGATAAAGCGTGATAATATTCAACAATCTGGATATTTTCACAACTGTGATCTCTGGCCTGTCAGTCAAACTGGTTTAACTATTTAGGTATCCAGAATATGAAAATAAAAATTTAAACATGCTACTTTTCATAGTCTTTAGATAATCTATCTAAAGAATATGTATTTTGAGTCCTTTTTCTTGCACTAGTAAAAAAGCTTATATAGTGCCATCTTACATTCTTTATTAGGTATCTTATTCATCTTTGTAAAATGACTGACAAAAAGTAGGGGGTCACACACGTATAGACTGTGTTGCTTATGCTAGGGATTGAGCATAACATCCTAGCCTTAGAACCAACCCAAAGAAAATATTTTTAAAACCTCTTAATTTTTTAAATGTCTGCATTTTGATTATTCAGTACTGAAAATTGCCCCATGTCATCACCCCTGTGTCCTGCTGTTCATAGCCCATAATGTTTTACTTGTAGAGTATAATCAGAATATATTGCTTAATTTTGCTTTCCTAGAGAAAAAAACACTTTTCTAAAGTCAAGAAATACTAAAGCTAATTTCACTAAGTTTCTATCATAGATCATGTTTTATAGTTGATTTTCAAAGCAATGCATAATAATCTTTTTGTTAGAGTTAATGTTTGGTTGGAACCCAGCTTGTTTTGATAGTCAATTATAAGGCACAACTCAATTGTGGTTACTGGTTACAGCCTTGCAGGGACTAGAAACTATCTCCCTACCCCCAGAAGTTGTTCAGCTCTAGGAAGTGAGAAGCCTTGAACTCTACAGGCAGTAGTTTCCTCCTGAAACTGAGTCTGTTTGGGGACCTGAGCACATCCCTAACCATTGTAAGGACAGTTTGGGTAATTGAAGATTTAATGTAATTTAATTGCTGTTTCTCCCATCACCAGTATGCCCCTCCAAATTACCCCCAATTAATGGAGAGTTGACTGTACTTTATACATAGTCTTAACATCATTCTTAATGTCCATGGTTTGAGACTATCTTATAACGAAGATCTCTCCTACTTCAGAAATAATGTTACATGCAGAGGACCTGATAAGGATATAGTTTTATATGAGCCATATAGACCATTTGCACAACAAGCTAGATAGTTTAGCATACATATAGTTGTTTTGTTTTATGTACTTTAACAGTTTGATGATACTTAAACTTTCAAGTGTTTCTATCAGATAGAAACACCTGACAGTTTAGCTCCATTTGAAAATGTGAAGTAGTATAAAAGAAATTGGTAAATGTTTGAATGCTGCACCAATTACAGGGCTTTTAGAACACTTGTGTATGTTTTCCAAATTAGAGCATTGGGCAGTAAAATATTTTGATTACATGATGTTTCTTTTTTTTGCTTCTTAGAGCTTAAGAAATACTCTTAAGACTCATGATACTGTTTCATTATAAATGATGACATCCTGTAGATTTTTCTATTTCTTCCTGATTCAGTCTTGGCAGGTTGTGCATTTCTAAGAATTTGTACACTTCTTCCAGGTTGTCCATTTTATTGGCATAGAGTTGCTTGTAGTAATCTCTCATGATCTTTTGTATTTCTGCAGTGTCAGTTGTTACTTCTCCTTTTTCATTTCTAATTCTATTGATTTGAGTCTTCTCCCTTTTTCTCTTATGAGTCTGGCTAATGGTTTATCAATTTTGTTTATCTTCTCAAAGAACCAGCTTTTAGTTTTATTGATCTTTGCTATCATTTCCTTCATTTCTTTTTCATTTATTTCTGATCTGATCTTTATGATTTCTTTCCTTCTGCTGTCTTTGGGGGTTTTTTGTTCTTCTTTCTCTAATTGCTTTAGGTGCAAGGTTAGGTTGTTTATTCGAGATGTTTTCTATTTCTTAAGGTAGGATTGTATTGCTATAAACTTCCATCTTAGAACTGCTTTTGCTGCATCCCATAGGTTTGGGGTCGTCGTGTCTGCATTGTCATTTGTTTCTAGGTATTTTTTGATTTCCTCTTTGATTTCTTCAGTGATCACTTCGTTATTAAGTAGTGTATTGTTTAGCCTCCATGTGTTTGTATTTTTTACAGATCTTTTCCTGTAATTGATATCTAATCTCATAGCGTTGTGGTCAGAAAAGACACTTGATACAATTTCAATTTTCTTGAATTTACCAAGGCTTGATTTGTGACCCAAGATATGATCTATCCTGGAGAATGTTCCATGAGCACTTGAGAAAAATGTGTATCCTGTTGTTTTTGGAAGGAATGTCCTATAAATATCAATTAAGTCCATCTTGTTTAATGTATCATTTAAAGCTTGTGTTTCCTTATTTATTTTCATTCTGGATGATCTGTCCATTGGTGAAAGTGGGGTGTTAAAGTCCCCTACTATGAATGTGTTACTGTCGATTCCCCCTTTTATGGCTGTTAGTATTTGCCTTATGTATTGAGGTGCTCCTATGTTGGGTGCATAAATATTTACAATTGTTATATCTTCTTCTTGGATCGATCCCTTGATCACTATGTAGTGTCCTTCTTTGTCTCTTCTAATAGTCTTTATTTATTTATTTATCTATCTATCTATCTATCTATCTATCTATCTATCTCACTGCTGTGGCCTCACCTGTTGCAGAACACAGGCTCCGGACACACAGGCTCAGCGGCCATGGCCCATGGGTCCAGCTGCTCTGCGGCATGTGGGATCTTCCCGGACCGGGGCACGAACCCATGTCCCCTGCATTGGCAGGCGGACTCTCAAACCACTGCGCCACCAGGGAAGCCCTGATAGTCTGTATTTTAAAGTCTATTTTGTCTGATATGAGAATTGCTACTCCAGCTTTCTTTTGGTTTCCGTTTGCATGGAATATCTTTTTCCATCCCCTTACTTTCAGTCTGTATGTGTCTCTAGGTCTGAAGTGGGTCTCTTGTAGACAGCATATATATGGGTCTTGATTTTGTATCCATTCAGCCAGTCTGTGTGTTTTGGTGGGAGCATTTAATCCGTTTACATTTAAGGTGATTATTGATATGTATGTTCCTATTCCCATTTTCGTAATTGTTTTGGGTTTGTTATTATAGGTCTTTTCCTTCTCTTGTGTTTCTTGCCTAGAGAAGTTCCTTTAGCATTTGTTGTAAAGCTGGTTTGGTGGTGCTGAACTCTCTCAGCTTTTGCTTGTCTGTAAAGATTTTAATTTCTCCATCAAATCTGAATGAGATCCTTGCTGGGTAGAGTAATCTTGGTTGTAGTTTTTTCTCTTTCATCACTTTAAATATGTCCTGCCAGCCCCTTCTGGCTTGAAGAGTTTCTGCTGAAAGATCAGCTGTTAACTTTATGGGGATTCCCTTGTGTGTTATTTGTTGTTTTTCCCCTGCTGCTTTTAATATGTTTTCTTTGTATTTAATTTTTGACAGTTTGATTAGTATGTGTCTTGGTGTGTTTCTCCTTGGATTTATCCTGTATGGGACTCTCTGTGCTTCCTGGACTTGACTATTTCCTTTCCCATATTAGGGAAATTTTCAACTATAATCTCTTCAAATATTTTCTCAGTCCCTTTCTTTTTCTCTTCTTCTTCTGGGACCCCTATAATTCAAATGTTGGTGCGTTTAATGTTGTCCCAGAGGTCTCTGAGACTGTCCTCAGTTCTTTTCATTCTTTTTTCTTTATTCTGCTCTGCAGTAGTTATTTCCTCTATTTTATCTTCCAGGTCACTTATCCATTCTTCTGCCCCAGTTATTCTGCTATTGATCCCATCTAGAGTATTTTTAATTTCATGTATTGTGTTGTTCATCGTTGCTTGTTTCATCGTTTTTTTTTGTTTTTGTTTTTGTTTTTGTTTTGCGGTACGCAGGCCTCTCGCTGCTGTGGCCTCTCCTGCTGCAGAGCACAGGCTC